>OX637565.1:11935122-12057756 GCA_951800025.1 Oligia strigilis
TGGTAACTTCGCACATATTTTAAAGATTTTTTAAAACTATTAGGTGACGTAATTCCGGTCTGACTGCACCTCGGTTGACACTTTGACGTGTAGCTCATTCCTTTTTCGTGCGCGGTAGCTATCGCACGCGCCCTTAAGCATCATGCCAAAAAGAAGCGCGCAATCAAAAATTGATCACTACGCTAGGAAAATTAGAAAAATTGAAGAAAAACAAAGACCGTTACAATCGTCATCGGATGATGAAGGTAAGCAAAGTATACTTTATTCTTTGGTGATCTAGAAGTGAATAGTGAAAATATCAGTTTTGTAAATGCTCTGGGATTGACTGCGAGTCAATAACTTTGACATTGTTCAAAACTAAATTATAAAAGTTAAACTTTAATATTGCATCGGGATTGACTGCGAGTCTTTAACGATGACAAACAAGCACAGAAAATACGTACAATCTAAAACAGATGTAACGTTAACGTGCAAAATCAATTAAGAAATTTTATTCTTTAATATTGCATCGGGATTGACTGCGAGTCTTTAACGATGACAAACAAGCACAGAAAATACGTACAATCTAAAACAGATGTAACGTTAACGTGCAAAATCAATTAAGAAATTTTATTCTTTAATATTGCATCGGGATTGACTGCGAGTCTTTAACGATGACAAACAAGCACAGAAAATACGTACAATCTAAAACAGATGTAACGTTAACGTGCAAAATCAATTAAGAAATTTTATTCTTTAATATTGCATCGGGATTGACTGCGAGTCTTTAACGATGACAAACAAGCACAGAAAATACGTACAATCTAAAACAGATGTAACGTTAACGTGCAAAATCAATTAAGAAATTTTATTCTTTAATATTGCATCGGGATTGACTGCGAGTCTTTAACGATGACAAACAAGCACAGAAAATACGTACAATCTAAAACAGATGTAACGTTAACGTGCAAAATCAATTAAGAAATTTTATTTCTTACACTACCCTCAGAATTGTTATCTTCACAACCTTAATTACAAATTGTAATTTTAGGTAGCGAAGATCCTGATGTGGTCCCAGGCAATGATAATGAAGCTATTATGGAGCCAGTACCCGTGCCAACCGACGTACCACAAGACGTGGAATCGGAATCTGGCGACATTCCTAACCAACACTATGCCCAGGCGGAACCCTGTCCCCCTGAGGCAACTACTGGTAGCATGGAACCTGAGTTAGACTGTTAGATCCTGATCTACTGTCGCCACTCGGTGAATCCACATCAGATTCGCCTGACTACGGCGATAACATTCACGATAATCTATCGCAGTTGTGGCTTCCTTTGCTAAGGAAAGGAATGCCTAAAGAAAACAAGGACAAGGTACTGAAAGAGTACCTTGTGCCAGACAATTGTAGGCTCCTTCAAGCACCCAAGTTGAATGCTGAAATCTCGGCGGCGGTACCGGACATGGTTCGCAACCGCGACAAGACACTTACAGCGTCTCAACAACAGCTAGTGCGGGAATCACCGCCATCAAGGCTCGAGTGAAATTAATCACACCTAGCTTGGACAAGGCATTCATAAATATCATCAACGAGTCCGAACGGGATAAATCACTGTTTGGCTCGTTCTTATCAGAAAAAATTAAAGCCGCCAAGGCCATTGAAAAGCAAGGCCTTTCCATAAAAAAGACCGCAAAAGTTTCAAATTCGCCTCAACTTCCTAATACCCGCCAGTCCTACCCGGGAAACTGGAACCTGCCTCCTCGATACCCAGCGAACAGGGGGGGGGGGCGGGGTGCATACAGGAGGCCGATGACGACGGCGGGGAATCGCTGTCCGTACACGATGTCAGCACAGCCGCCACAACGCCCGGCCTCGCAGGACAAACCTCGGGCTCCCGCTCAGCGTCACCGTTAACGCAGGTACATGCGGTTAGACTTATCCAATTTTATGACCGATGGCTAAAAATAACAATGTTGTTCTTGATTGGTTAAAAAATGGTTATGCAATACCCTTTCATACACATGTACGACAATCAATAATACCTAAAAACAACCTATCAAATACTGAGAAATCAGATATGATGAAAGCCGTTATGAAACTCAAATCTTTAGGGGCTATCTCAGAGTGCAATGTGACTAAAGATCAATTTATTTCTAAAATATTCCTCACACTAAAACCTAACGGCGATAAACGCTTTATATTAAACCTAAAAACCTTAAACAAGCTCTCGTAATCAAGAGCGAACATTTTAAAAATGGAGGATTACCGAACAGCATGCAAATTGATACCACGCGATGGATACCTTGCTACCATCGACTTAAAAGATGCGTATTTCCTCTTAGGCATTAGGCATTCCGACCGTAAATATTTATCAATTTCAGCCCAATAATTCGCTAAGAACATATGGCTTTAATTGCATGCCGTTGGCGTTTGGCTTATCCGTTGCCCCACGGGTATTCACTAAGGTTATGAAGGAAGTCATAACTTACCTCAGACATCACGGTTTTCAGTCAGTTTGTTATTTAGATGACATTTTATGCATTGGAAATACTTACGAGAATGGTCATAATAACGTAAATGAAACTTTGAAACTACTCGAGTTTCTAGGGTTTGTTGTCAATTACGATAAAAGTATGTTAAAACCGCGACAATTCTGCAAGTACTTAGGATTTTGTTACGATACCAGGTATCTCAGTACCTATACAATTGCCAGCCGATAAGCGACGTAACATCATCGAATTAGTAACAAAATTCACTAAATTACAGCCATGTTCCATCCGCGAATTAGCTCGCTTTATCGGTATTCTAGTCGCCACTAGCCCAGCCCTTAAATACGCTTGGGTATACACTAAGATTTTAGAACGCCAGAAGTTTCTAGCGTTACTTAAGCATAATAATAATTACGAAGCTAAAATTAACCTACCTAATATTATATTAGAGGATCTGAACTGGTGGCTATCAATTGTTAATACAGCACGCAACTTTATGCGACAGCCAAATTTTGACATCGAAATCTATACCGACGCGTCGATGTCAGGCTGGGGTTCTGTTTGCAACAACGCTCAAGTACATGGCAAATGGAAGTCTTCAGAAAATTATTGTCATATCAATTACTTAGAGCTGATGGCAGCCTTTCTAGGTTTGAAATCCTTCGCCAGTGATGCAACCAATAAATAAATAAAATAAACAATATTACTGCTCATGGACAACACCACTGCGATCAGTTATGTAAATCGTATGGGGGTATTCAATACCCCCACTTAAACGACTTGGCTAGGTCCCTTTGGAAATGTTGTGAACAGCGCAACCTATAGGTCATATACCTATCATACGTAAATTCCAAAGAAAACCGGGCAGACGCCGCGTCTAGAGTAGTCAATCCGGATACTGAATGGTCACTTTCCGATGAAGCATTCCAAGACATTATAAAATATTTTGGTCAACCTGAAATAGACTTATTCGCGTCCCGCGATAATGCGAAGTGTACCACATTCATCTCACGGAAACAAGACCCTGACGCAGCATCCGTAGACGCATTTACGATGGACTGGCAGAGCCATTTCTTCTACGCTTTTCCACCATTTTCCCTGGTATTAAAATGCCTTAGAAAAATTATTGATGACAAATGCACATGGCTTACTAGTTTATCCCAACTGGCCATCACAGCCATGGTTCCCACTATTGCAAAGCCTTATAGTTTCCGACGTTGTTTATAAATTAAGACCCATAAAACCCAAGTACTCCACCGCCTGGAATCCCCAATTGGTTTAACCATGTCTCAACATGGTTCCCTAATAGTGAGTTCTAACACGAAAAAAAAAAAAAAAAAATCTGGTGATCCTACTTGCAATTTGTACAGCTCACAGGGTACAAACGCTGTCTTTAATTAAACTCGAGAACATACTTTTCTCTGATAGCGGCATAAAAATCGTCATAACAGACATCATAAAGACATCCGCACCCGGCAGAGACCAGCCAATATTGTTCTTGCCATACTTCAGGAAAAATACGCGTATATGTCCAGCTACGGTGCTCTCAGGTTATATTTCTATAACTAAAAACATAAGACCTGAGAGTACAAACAATCTGTTGTTGACGTACAAACGGCCACAAAAACCCGGTACCACGCAAACCATCAGTAGATGGATCAAACAAGTCTTGTCAGAAAGCGGCATTGATACCAGTGTATTCGCCGCGCACAGTACACGGCTCGCGTCAACCTCGGCCGCAAGCTTAGCCAGGAGTTAATATAGAAACCATTCGCAAAAGCGCAGGGTGGACTATTAGTTCATCTAATTCATTTGCTCGTTTTTATAATAGGTGCGTTATAAACGAAGGCGAATTTGCCAAATCTGTTTGCTTACGATTAGACATACAGACTGATTATTAATTCCTATTAACTATAGGTACCTATTATAAGATTATATTACACTACAGAAATGTTTATTTATGTTATGTTCATGTGATCGATAAGATCTTTATGTTTAGCTCGTTGAAGTTAATTCGAAATAAGTAAATATAAATGTAACGTACCATTACGGAAACATAAGTATAACTATAAGGCTGATTTGTCTATAGGTAAATAAAACCATAATGTTTAAAACCTTATTGTTTTCCATTTCAAAACTTTCTGACTCTTAACATCTACATTGTTATAATCATATCTGAAAAATGAAGCAACGAGTTATAATATATGATCAAACGAACTTCCAAGTGAAGTTCGATCATTATTATGATGAGTTGCTTCATTTGAAGATAATATGATCACCCTCCCTCCCTGACGCTTGAAGATTCCCAGATATAGAGAAAGTTTTATATCATACTCATGACTCTAAAAAATGAGCTACACGTCAAAGTGTCAACCGAGGTGCAGTCAGACCGGAATTACGTCACCTAATAGTTTTAAAAAATCTTTAAAATATGTGCGAAGTTACCAAGTAAGTAGGGAAACTACATTGTTATAATCATATCTTCAAATGAAGCAACTCATCATAATAATGATCGAACTTCACTTGGAAGTTCGTTTGATCATATATATTTATGTAATGTATGTTTTTATTCTTCTTTAAATACTTAGAATATCTGCAGTAACTCATTATTCTGTGGTTATTAAGCAGGGTCTACTTCACATTCGGTCTTGATCACTTACACTGTAGGCAGTAATAACTTAAACTGTGACTAAATTAAGAAAAATATAATTGAATTTGAGAGTTCAATTTACTTAAAGTATCAGCTTTTTAATTCGACATACCAATGCCGCTGATATAATGTAAGAATTATTTTAATTTAAGAGCTATTTTGCCTACTATCTTGGGACTCAAACTGGAAGAAAACAGGAAAATATTATCTCGACACTAAATGCATTTCTTTTATACATAAACGTGATGCTGATCATATCGTATTATGGATGGATAACTGCTCTGCACAAAATAAAAACTGGGCTATTTTGAGTTATCTGGTGTTTAATATTAACAGCAATGAAATAAACGCGAAAACAATCACCTTGAAGTATTTTGAACTTGGTCATACTTTTATGTCCACAGACAGCTTTCACCATCAGGTGAAACAGGCTTTACAAAGAAAAAATAAGGTCTATGATTTTTAACGACTTCGTTGATGCAGTGCAGCAAGCTAACTCAAGAAAAATCTTTGTAAAAATAATGGAAGTCTATAATTTTTACAATTATATCGACCTATCTTCGCAACATAAAATGAGGAAAGTACAACCTAGAGTGTACCTTAAAGATATTATGGTTTTAGTCGCAAATCGAGGCGAGTTCACACTGCAATACAAAACTAACCATGCTGACGAACAAGTACAAAGATTAGACTTTTTACAGTTAAAGTACCTGAAATCAAGAACATTTTCTGAATTCAGTTCAAAATTGACACCCAGAGGAATTCCAGAATATACGAAGACTGACATTTTAAAGAAACTGTTAGAATTAATGCCAGACTGGATAACAGAAAGGGGTTTTGGTTAAATTTACCGGTTTCAGATAAAGTCAGTGATATAAGTAGATAGTCAGTGATAGAATGATATAAGTGATAGAGTTTATGTGTTTTGTTATTTCATGACACCCCAAAAAAAGGTATTGTTTTTTTATTTCTTACTTTGATTTTTTAAATTCTATATTTTAACTTAGTTTGATCTCAAATTGTGAACGTAGAAAGGCTGATTTTTTTGTTTGTTACTTTGAAATATGGCTAACTTGCCCATGTTTATATATTTTTTAAGTTTCTTGTAATTATATCGTCGACCGTAGGTTCAATTGATGTAAGGGACAAAATACCCAAAATGAGTTGAGTATACAGTTTTGTTCAGAATTTTGCGCTCTTTCGAATGGTGTATATGAAAAAATTCTAGCTTAAAAAAAATGTCCCTTACCCTACTGATTTTTGGATAAAAATTTCGAATCAGCCCCATAATAACAATGTATCTGAAAAACTATGCAATATAGCAACTTGAAATGGTGTAATTACCGCCGCCAATCCACTTCACATAAGGTAAGGGTCTTCCCAATCAACAAATTACCATTACATGGTTTATTTTTGAAGAAATCATAATAAAACTGGCCTTACACTAATGTCTTTGTTATCTCAAAAAATAAATGTCATCCATACTCTAAATGGATTGCACGAGTTTTGACATAGTTGTCCCTTACCCCAATTTGCATTGTCATACTTTAAGCAGTGTCAACGTTACACCTATTTGAATCGAATTATATTTAGGTTCGGTGTCCGTTACATTAATCTCGTGAGAAGTAATGAAATTTATCCCCGTTACCTTTATTTACACACACTTCATAACACAAGATAGCACGTGCTTGCACTATTACCATCCTTTTCTATCTCTCAACGTCTTTCTGTGTGCGAAAGAGAGGATGATACCAATGCGAAAGCAGCGCGCGGGCATCAAAAAAGTCGCTATCCGTGCGAGTTCACCTGTCGTTTGGTCGGGATTGTGCACAGTTTTTGACAAAAAGAATGTGGTAAAAATGAAAAAAAAAATCAATTAAACCAATTGCTTCGACGCAGACAGAAATTACTACAATTGGTGAATAAGATAACACAGTAAGTAGATACATTTTGTTATACTAAAATCATTGTTAAATTTTTTATGCTGTCTGTGGGCTTGCCTATTACTAATTTTGTTCGTTTATTTTAATAGATATCGATTCTTGTATGATGGTAATATAAGACTATTCAATGTTACCTAATTATTTTCTAATCATCATTTCAGCCAAAAGACGTCCACTGCTGGACATAGGCCTCCCCCAAGCACCTCCACTTCGATCGGTTCTGTGCTTCTCGCATCCAACGGGTTCCTGCGGCCTTCACAAGATCGTCGGTCCACGTTGTGGGAGGTCTTCAACGCTACGTCTTCCGGTACGCGGTTGCCAATCCAGAACCTTTCGGCCCCATCGGCCATCTGTTCTGCGAACAATGTGCCCTGCCCACTGCCACTTTAGTTTGACAATTATTCGGGCTATGTCGGTTACCTTGGTTCTCCTGCGGATCTCCTCATTTCTAATTCGATCACGCAGGGAAACTCCAAGCATAGCCCTGTCCATTTCCCTTTGGGTGACTCTTAGCCTTCTAATAAGGCCCATTGCGAGCAACTACGTTTCAGTGCCATATGTCATCAGTCACCACTGGCAACACGCACTGATCAAAGACTTGTCTTGAGACACTGCGGTATGTGGGACGAGAAGATATTGCGTAGCTTCCCGAACGCTGCCCAGCCGAGTCGGATTCGACGATTGACCTCTTTCTCGAAGTTGGACCTACCTAACTGGACAGTTTGTCCTAGGTAAACATACTCGACCACGACTTTAGAGTGTAGCGTCTCCGATCTTTATGAGAGTTGGTGTTACATTAGCATTTGACTTGACCTTCGTTTTGTCCATGTTCATTTTAAGACCCACTCTTTCGGAGGCTCTACTGAGATCATCGAGCATTGTACTAAGGTCCTCCATAGTCTCAGCCAGGACTACGATATCGTCAGCAAACCGAAGGTGAGTTATGTACTCCCCATTGATGTTAATGCGAGCCCCTTTCCAGTCCAGAACCTTGAAGACATCCTCTAGTGCGGCGGTGAACAGTTTCGGAGAGATAACGTCTTCCTGTCTCACACCTCGCTGCAGAAGGATAGGTTTAATCAAGGTTATTTGAACCTACCATATTGCGCTAACCATACCATACCATATTGCGCTAAAGTGATTGACAATTTGAATCAAACGGACGAAGAGGAACGTTTTCTTCTTCGTCCATGTGATGAAAAAAACCTCTAATTCTGAAACGTTTATTGATCAATAAAATCAAGATCTCAAAATTATATTATTATTTTTTATTACTAAATGGGCCCGCTCTTGACCCCGATCACGCCTGATGGTAAGCGATAGATGAGGTCTATGATGGAACGAGCGTGCCCAGAAGATGCCTGTTCACTCTTGCTTTGAAGGCAGACGGGTTAAATGTGGGAGGGAACACAGATGCCGGCAGAGAGTTCCACACTTTGGCTGTGCACTTAATAAAAGTGGAGGAGAAGCGCTGAGTACGACTCGAGGGGAAATCAACCAAGTGCGGATGGTACGCTGCAGTACATCTTGTTGTCCGGTGGTAAAAGGGCGATGATGGGATCAGGTCATGAAGCTTCTGCGCACACTCTCCGAAGTACAGTCTGTAGAAGACCGACAGGCAAGCAACATTACGCCGATGAGCTAGGCTGTGAAGCGTAGCTACCAACGTCTCGTCGCCTATAAGCCTTTTAGCTCTGCGTTCCACCGAGTCAAGTGCAGCAAGCTGGTATTTTGCTGAGCCATCCCACATTTTAAATGATTTTAATAATTAAACATTGATCTCATATTGAATGCGGTAGAAGTAAAATTGTTTAATTTTATTTTATTAACAAAGCCCTAAAGGCTCTATTATGATTATTTGCAGCTACTCTTTTATTTGAATAAGAATTCAAAGTAAGTATAGGTAAAATTATTACCATTTTTTTAAATAATTTGATTATAATAAACGTATTATTAAATGAAATAAAAATTGTTTTATTCCAACTAATAGAAATTGGCTATTACAATGTACAAATATTGCATGTAAGGGACACACAAAAAACCACTTAAACGGTTCTAATACATTTTCATGTCTCTTAAATGATTTTTTATAACGATTTCCAAATTTAAGATATCCGTACGTCAAAAGTGTGAACTTCATTTTCTGTCAAAAATCTCTTTACACTGTATTATGTTTCATACATATTTTCAAAAAGACCTTTACACTATTTTTTCATTATAGATTGGATCCAACGTAGAGATCAATTTGATGTAAGGGACAGGACTACAAGATACTTGGTCAGTAAGGGACATTACTAACAAAATACGTTGGTGTAAGGGACATCTATTTTTTTAAATAGCTAACTTATTTAAATAAATGTTACACAGCTAGATAGAGCACTAAAATACAAGATTATGTGTCAAATCAGATCCGAAAAAGGTTAATAACAAAAAAACTTATAGGCGATTTAGTCCGAAAAAAAACTTTGTCGGCCTCTCCTGAAAAATCGTATTTTGTGCCTTACCTCAATTGAACCTACGGTCGACGATATACGAGAGTCAAATGGAGCTCAATAAACATTTATAATTATTTTATAAGCCTTTCAAAGTAAGAAAGACTGATTTAAACTTGTACAAAAGTTTATTTTCTTAAAATTTTATTGTTCTTAGATAGTGAAACCTCGTTATTTAATATAATAATAATGCGTAAGTAAAAAAATATTAATAATATAGCTAAGGAATAAAAACGAAGTGTTAGATAAAAAACGTTTCTGTGTTTTTTATCAAACACTTTGTTTTTATTCCTTAGCTATAACCTAAACCTAGTATGAGTTGCTTATAATAACAGCAGTAACGTACTACTTACTGCTATTATTCTAAGCAATTGATGTTTCAGTTGCTTCAACTAACACTAGATATAAAAGGATTTTCGTTATTTAAAACTATTCAAATATATATACAATTTTATTGAGTGAAAAATATAAAAGCGCTTTATTTAGGCTACACGTTTCAACCATCACAATTAATATAACTTAAAAACAGAAGTCCGGAATAACAAAATTGTAACAAAAACTTTGCGCGCCAATTACTCAAAACTATGCAAAACATACTTACTGCTCTTATCGATAGCGCGGCAGTGTGGGCAGGGCACATTGCTCGCAGAACAGATGGCCGATGGGGCCGAAAGGTTCTGGAGTGGCGACCGCGTACCGGAAGACGTAGCGTTGGAAGGCCTCCCACAAGGTGGACCGACGACCTTGTGAAGGCCGCAGGAACCCGTTGGATGCGAGAAGCACAGAACCGGTCGAAGTGGAAGTGCTTGGGGGAGGCCTATGTCCAGCAGTGGACGTCTTTCGGCTGAAATGATAATGATGATGATGAAGACGACTGTGACTAATAAAATGCGGTTTTATTTAGAAAAACTGCTGTAAATAATATAATAAAAATAGAAGCTATATTTAAAAGAAAAAGAGTTAGTGCATTGATGAAAAAGCTTTTGCTTTAGGAAAAATCGCTGTACGCTGCGAAAATAAATTGTAGTGTGTTTAGTGATATTTTGAGTTGAAAATTTTGCTGTGCAATCAGTAATTTTGATGGGAATTCGGAATCTTATTGCATAGAACAAGGATATTTTTTGGTTTGCGTTTAAATACTACCCGTTATTTTTTAGCAATATTTTCTTTAAGTATGCTTGTGGTAGGCGCTATGTTTTACAACGTTCAGGTGCGGCACTTGCTTCATCTGGAGATCTTTTCTTCTTGTACTCTCTCTTTTTTGCCTTTCATCTTCAGTCTCATATTCAAAGATATATTTTGATAAGTGACTGAGTAGGACTAAAATGTACAAGCTTGGGACTGTCAATATATTTAAGACTAGCTTCTGCCCGCGACTTCGTCCGCGTGAAATTTCACCCTCTTAGGGGTGGAATTTCGAAAAACCCTTTCTTAGTGGATACCTACTCTTCACAAAGAACACACCCTCCAAATTTCATGTCTCTAGGAGCAGCGGTTTAGACTGTGCGTTGATATATCAACAATCAGTCAGTCAGTCAGTTTACCATTTTATATATATAGATAAGATAAGATATCTGGGGGCACGGGAGTGCCCCCGCCAAGACGAGCCAAGCGAAGCGCAAGGGCACTACCTACCTTTTCTCGAAGCACTTCGTCGTATTTTTGAACCTTCATAACTTGGGTTTGGATTATACCAGATAAAACAAAATTTTCGGAATATGATGTCAGTGGTTGACTTATTAAACCTATAAAGTTTCAATTGCATAGCTCTTATACTTTAGATTTTATTGATATCTAAAATACCCCGATTTCGTCACTGACTCACTTACTCACTGACTCACTGATGATCATCAATATTCTAAGGTACTTCCTGAAGTCCTAGAAAGCTGAAATTTGGTATGTAAGCTAGTAATAGTACACAAACAACAAAAAAACTCTAAAATTTGGAACTTTTACCCTCCAACCCCTTAAAATAGGGGATGGAAGTTTGTACGAGACTTCCGCAGATTTTGATGCTAGAGTTCTGAAAATTGATATAGGGACTCCTTGTTATAAATAATAAAATACGTATTTCAGGATTTTCAGTAAATAGCCCCCCAACCCACCAAAAAAATATTTTTTTATTTCATAAGCATCAATATTCTAAGGTTCTTCCTGAAGTCCTAGAAAGCTGAAATTTGGTATGTAAGCTAGTAATAGTACACAAACAACAAAACAATTCTAAAACTTGGAACTTTTACCCTCCCACCCCTTAAACTAGGGGATGGAAGTTTGTACGAGACTTCCGCAAATTTTAATGCTAGAGTTCTGAAAATTTATATAGGGACTCCTTGTAATAAATAATGAAATAAATATTTCAGGATTTTTAGTAAAGAACCACAAAAAAAAAAAATATCATGAAACTTTCAAAAAGATGTGAAATCCCACCAAAAACATTTTCATGTAAAATGTTGCCAAGACGAGACCACATATGGCTCGCACTGCCAAAAAGTTATCGGATCTCATGTAGAGCCAAGCTTCTAACTCTACACGCCCTAACTTCACAAACTCTACACCTTAGTCAAAATATGTGGCTTGGCCGTTTCGCTACCATCACATGGGCGTAAGGTGAAAAATTTATTCACTGTTCATTACTTTTCTGTTATACAATTGTTTTTGTAGTAACGAAACGGCCAAGCCTCATATTTTGACTAAGGTGTAGAATTTGTGAAGTTAGGGCGTGTAGAGTTAGAAGCTTGGCTCTACATAAGATCCGATAACTTTTTGGCAGTGCGAGCCATATGTGGTCTCGTCTTGGCAACATTTTACATGAAAATGTTTTTGGTGGGATATTTATTTGCTCAAAACATGTGTACACATACAAGAATATAAATGCATGCAGGATAACATAAAAATAAAGGATCAGACATGTTTGCCAAATAGTATGGCGTGCAAATATTGTGAATAATAATGATCTGAATTATTAATTTCAAGCCAAAAATACATTAATGTTATGTGAATCAGTAAACAAAAAAATAAATTATAAACGTCAATTTTAGAAAAATAAATAATAATGAATCAAAATCTATGTCAATTTAAATTCTTCTGTCAGAAATTCATTAATATTATAGTAAGCTTTGTCAATTAGATATGACTTTAGTCGATTTCTCAAATGTAAATTATTTAGCTCCCTCCAACTTTTGGGTAACTTATTATATACTAGCTGTGCCCGCGACTTCGTTGGCGTGGATGTCGGAACACAATAATTTGTCGCTTAGGAAAGGTGTAAAAGGAAGAATCTTCCGATCTTGTCTGGTAACGCTTCCCTTGCCTGGGGTTCTCAACCATAGCCCTTTCGACTGTACAGCAGTCACTGCGTCTTCAAGGTTCATAATGACAATGCGACGAAGTGTCACTTTGATTTTTGAGGATAAATAAAAATGAAAGCGCCTGCTCGAGGCTGATTGTCTGACCAAATAGCCATATTATGTCCATTTTATTTTGCATTTGTTTTAGAATACTAAGTTAGACCGGAATAAATCGTAAAATCATACCACCATTTTATCTAAAGTATATCTGAGATTAGTGGGTGAAGTTTGAAGTTAGTTTTTATAAGTCTTGTCTTCTTCTCTGCCGCTCTGCGATAAATTTAGAAATTCTTAACTTGGTATTGTAGATATCTTACATACCAATATTAAGACTTTATCATAGCGTCGAGATATCTAGAAGATAAAAAGAAGAATACATCAATGGTGTTACTCTTAAATCGTACCTACTGAAGTTTATCTGAAAAGTAGTTTGAAGTCTTTCTTAACTTATTCTGTAAACCTGTGCCCACATTTGCTAACTCTATCTTGGTGGATAGCCATAAGATACCTTGAGGGTCGATATGGTGCATTTCCGACGTTTGGCCCCCAAAATGGAACGGGCCGGGGCCGCCATGGGATCTGAGGCGATAGTCCTCGCGCGCCTGTATGAGTGGCGCGCGGAGGCACTACGCCGCGCGCCGGGGGGAAGATTCGCTTCCGCGGCAAATCGGTGCGGAGCAGACAGATGTCGGGCGCGATCTCATGGCGGCATGGAAAGAGCGACTGTCGCTACCCAGCGCAGGGCACGCCGCGATAGCGGCGATAAGACCCCTCTTTAAGGAGTGGCTAGAGAGGCGCCACGGCGCCCTCACCTACCGCCTGACGCAGGTCCTCACCGGACACTGAAGTTTCGGGAGGTTCCTGCACATCATCAGGCGGGAGGAAACGCCCGGGTGTCACCATTGTTAGGATCGCCCAGAGGACACGGTGGAGCACACGGTGGAGGTCTGCCCCGCTTGTGCGGAGCACCGCCATGTCCTCGTAGAGGCGATCGGCAGCGGTGGCGACCTCTCGCGTCCAGCCCTGGTGCGAGCCATGGTCCCGGGCGAGAGGGAGTGGGAGGCAGTCACCTCCTTCTGCGAAGCAGTCATGCTAGCAAAGGAGGTGGCGGGATGGCTCAGGGAGAGAGCCTCCCGTCCCAGCCACCGTGGGAGACGCTCCGGGCGTCGGGAGCCGCGTGACGACTCCCGGCCACCGCGGGCCTGCGAGCGGAGAGTAATGGGTAGCTGGGTTTTAGTCAGTAAGAGTCTGACACTCCCTTCCGCTCCACGCAGAGCGGGAGGGGTCATTTTATTTATTATTATTTATTTTTATTTTTTTAAAAACATTGCCCCACACTAGGAATTTCTCCTGTATTGTGGGTGCGTTTACAAACATTTAAACTCACATACACAAACAGCCAGACACGGAACAACTACTTGTAGGTCATACAAATATTTGTTCCGTGCGGGAATCGAACCCGCGACACGCAGCGCAGCAGTCAATCGCTTAACCACTGCGCCAACCATGCCGAAAAAAAAAGGGTCGATATGGTTTTAACCAAGACAATGGCTAAAAATTTAGTTATTGTCTCGAAGACATAATGTACAATACCTTTTTACGACATGGCAGTGCTACTTGTATTGGGTGTGCACCTTGACGTATCGCTGCCGGCCGTGGTCGAGTCGACGGCAGCGAAGAGTCCTGGGACGCGGTGGTTTCCTTCTGCAAAACGGTCGTCTCGCAGAAGGAGGCTGTGGAAAGGGAGAGGGAGATCTCATCCACTCACCCGGCCCGCAGTAGGCGCATCGGGCGTCGGCGGAGGGCGGACAATGCCCTCTTCCAGCCCCCTAAACGGGTCCAGAGGCGACGAATTCGGGGACGTCTGTCACCGCCAACACATCAGGACTTGAGCTGGCGGCGCGTAGTGTTCCACGCGCGCCCCTCTTTGACGTCACCAGTCGAGGGTTGCGGAAGGATCGTACGGTCCCGCAACCCCCGGCGTAGGTGTAAGACGGAACACTGGGGTGATTTTTAGTCAGTAAGAGCCTGACAGACCTCGCTGCCCGTCCCAGGGCGGCGGACATCCATGAAGATTTTCCACCCCGGAAACAAAAAAAAAGGGTGTGCACCTGCCGAACCTATACTCAATAAATCAACAGCCCGTTTTGAGGTGTGCGTTGAAGCGTTATCATGGTAAAGAAATTTAAAAAAATTCGAGAAAAAAGGCAAAAAACTATGTAAGTAAGTATGATAATTATGATCTTAAAACCTTATGTCACTAAGAAAATGCTTGTCTGTTAACAATGTTAGAAAGGTTGCTTGCCCCTCGAAAGAGCTCCTACATAAAGTTGCCCGTGTGTGTGTTTGTTTCGGCCTTTCTTCTCAGAGTAGTCAGATAGGAAACGCCGACTTCATCTAGTTTAAAAAAAAAACATGATTGACGTGTAAAAGTGTTTGTACAAACCTACTTACAAAAATAAGATCATTTATCATTGCAATCTTTATCACTCAGAACACCACATCACATAATATTATCTTACATTGTCCTCACTTTTTATTTGAATACTTTAAATTGATTATATCTTTTGATACAGTGAACCGATTGCGATGAAACAAAAACTAAACACTACTCCGAGTTCTACACTATATTTGAGTATAAAAATTAACCATATTGGTTTGGTACTTTTTACGTTGAACCTGTTCAAATCAAATTTTGTCACATCCAAACAGACAAACAGACAAAAATTCTAAAAATTGATGAAATGGCATCTGTTGGTTATCCTATAACACCCCAACTATATTTTTTTTTTATATTTTCAATGTACAGAAACGCCTCCTCTACAGATTTATTATATGTATAGAAGATAATGGGAGCCATGCAGAAAACACTTTTGCGCATAAGTGCCGTCCTACTCCTATGCAGACAGAGCTGACTTTGATCACGCCTGTTTCTTGGAAATTTATTTGCCATTCGCGAAAATAAATTAAAATTACCTCTAACAAACATTACTGTTTCCAGAATATAAAGTGATGCCAATGTCAAAATTTTATAACGAGTAAAATAGGGCTTACAACTATCAGTGGTTTTCAACTTAAACATGGCTCTGAGGCATCTCTTTTGTGCTTTAAATGCAGCTTCTTTATTAGTTGAGTTACCCTAAAAGATAACACCGTATCTGAGAACAGATTCAGCTAGCCCGTAGTAAGCAGTTAATAATGCATCTATGTTAACAGTGCGTGACAGAATATACAATGCGTACGCACTATTGCTTATCCTTTTAGTAAGAGCCTCTACATGCACCTTCCAATTTAAATTTCGATCTATTGTAAGTCCTAGAAACGTAGTAGTATTAACTGTGTCAATTTTAATGTCATTGTATGTTATGTCAAGATTAGAAAAGGTCAACGCGCGCTGGCTAAAATGCATTATTACAGTTTTATTTAAATTAATTTTTAAATTATTATTGTCTAACCATTCTATAGGTAGTTTCTTTTAATGTATTATTTATGTCATCTTTATAAAAATCTCTTTGATTACACGGTATCGTTATTGTACTGTCATCCGCGAATAGTGTCATCGGATGTTTGATTGCCCCTGGAAAGTCAAAGAAAAAAATTGTAAAAAGCGGTGGTCCTAGTATACTTCCTTGTGGAACTCCGTACATAACGTTACGTTCATTTGATCGAAATATTTCTTCTCTTTTGGTGCGTATATTAATTCTACTTATTTCGGTTATTTGTTTTCTGTCATGTAGGTAGGATTTTAAGAGCTCAAGGACATTTCCTCTTACCCCATATGCGTCAAGCTTTTTTAGTAAAATATTATGTTGCACATAATCAAATGCCTGAGTCATGTCACAAAATATCGCACACACTGGAGTGTTTTTATCCATATTTGTCATAACAGTATCTAAAAAGTCATATATAGCCATGTTAATCGTCTTGTTTTTCCTAAATTCTTTTTGTTCGTTGCAAAGAATATTATTTGCTTCTAAATATAAATTGAGTTCTTTGTAAATATAGTTTTCAATTATTTTTGAGAATATTGGTATCAATGAAATCGGCCTGTAGTATTCCATTAACTCCCTATCATGTTTTTTGAACAATGGCTTTATTACCGATTTTTTCAGGGCATCCGGAAAAATACCTTCGCTTATACATACATTTATTATGTGACTTAAAGGGCAACAAATTTCCTCGGCTACTGCTTTAAGTATTTTTGTACAAATGCCGTCATAACCTACGCTGTTTGTGTTCTTAAGAGCTAAAGTAATTTTAAGAACGTGAATTGGCAAACTTGGAGCCATGAACATAGAATTCTTCCGGTTTAAAATATGTTTTGTGACTCTGTCTCCCGAATTAATAATGGGCTGGATTTTATCAATAAAATAATTATTAAATATATTAGAAATACATTTTGGATCCGAGATAACTTCGTCATTATTAATTCTAAGTTTATTAATATTATTCTTTGGTATATTTAACTTTGTTTGATTTATAATTTGCCATGTGGTTTTGGATTTATTTTTTGAAGTCTTTATTTTATGGATATTTTGAGCTCGCTGAGTTAAATTAATATTTTTTTAAAATATTTTTGTGTAATTTTTAAATTGCCTTTTGTTCTGCTGAGAAGGTTTCAATCTGAACTGCCACAGTAATTGCCGTTTTTTCTCGCTGCATTTTTTGATACCACGTGATACCCATTTTTGTTTTTTGTGGACATTTACCGATACTACAGCTTCGGGAAAGCACTGTTTGTAAAGCAACAAAAAAAGATCAGAAAATGCGTTAAATGCTACATTAGGGTCCTTTGTTTCATATACTTCTGAAAATGTCAGACTCCGCAGATAGGCCTTAAATTTATTAATATTATCGTCATGATAGTCACGTCTTCTCCTACTCCACCGATTAAAACTGATGGTTTTATAGCGAAAAGTAAACTCAATACTTAGATTAAATATGATTGTAATCTCAGAGAGCCAGATACATAGGTTTCACATCGACAGCCATTAGCAGAGAGAGAGAGAGATAGTTCTGTCTCAAACTTCAAACTCAACTGACAAGCTTGACATTTGACATATTGTATTCGTTTACATAAAACGCTCCAATACTAGGCCTTAAACTAATAGAATATTATGCAACAAATACTAGGCCTCAAAACAAAAGTATAACTGTATCTGAAAATACACATAACAAACATATGTATGGTCAATGCACAAACTTAACATTTTAATATTTGAGACACAAACTTTAAATGTTTTTCGGCAGTTAATGGTTTTGTTAAAACATCAGCCAACATTTCATTAGTACAAAGATATTCCAATTCAACCTGTTTCTTTGTTACCAAATCTTTTACAAAGTGATGTCTTATATCAATATGCTTAGACCTCGCATGAAATACAGGATTATTACAAAGTTTATGTGCTGACTGATTGTCATTTAACATCAACACTTTACAAACAATGCCAGTACATTCGGAAATAAATGTTTTCAAAAACATAGCTTCTTTACAAGAATCAGAGATTGCCATGTACTCAGCTTCTGTACTAGAGAGTGCCACTGTACGTTGCTTACGACTTTCCCATGAAACTATAGACTTTCCAATACGAAATAGGTAGCCAGTGTAAGATCGACGATCCAACTGATTGGCCCCCCAGTCTGCATCAGTGAAACCAACAATATTCATTTCACCTTTCTGAAAAATAAGACAATAATCTACTGTTCCTTTCAAATACCTCAAAACCCTTTTTGCTGCTTTGCAGTGACTTTCACCATAACAGTTGTTGAACTGGCTAAGGAAACTCACACTGTGAGAGATATCAGGCCTGGAACATACAGATAAATACATTAAATAACCAATAAGGCTTCTATAATCAAAGTTACATTTTGAACTATTTTCCTTCTGTAACTTTATTCCAACCTCCATAGGAGTTTTCATCGGTTTGCAATCCGCCATATTGAATTTATCTAATATTTTCTTTATGTAACTCGACTGATCCAAGATAAAGCTCCCATCAGCTGTTTTTTCTATTTTCATGCCTAAAACATGATGGGCTATACCTAAATCTTTCATGTCAAATTCATCCATCAGTCTCTTCTTTATAATATTCCTTTGTTGTGATGTTTTTAATGTAAACAACATTATATCATCAACATAAAGAGCAATAATCATTATTTCACCATCATGACTATATACATAAACACATGGTTCCGAAGATAACCTGTTAAACTTCAATTTTTGGGTTAAAACATCATTAATTTTCTTATTCCATGCTTTCGCCGACTGTTTTAAGCCATATATTGCTTTATTTAGCTTATAAACTTTCTTCTCACATCCTTTTACTACATAACCTATTGGTTGTTCCATGTAGACAGACTCTTCTAGGTCTCCATTGAGAAATGCAGTCTTTACATCAAGATGCTCAACCACCATGTCATACTGAGCAGCCAGGGTCAGTAGTATTCTAATACTTGAGTACCTTACAACTGGAGAGAATGTTTCGTAGTAATCTACTCCATACTTCTGTGTGTATCCTTTCGCCACCAAGCGAGCCTTATACTTGAGTAACTCTCCATTCAATCCTCTTTTCTTGCTAAAAACCCACTTGCATTTTACTGGCTTATACCCCACAGGTAAGTCAACTAGAGTCCAGCATTTATTTTTTATGAAAGAGTTATACTCATCTTCTATAGCATCACTCCAGTGTTTAGCCTCACTGCTACTCAATGCCTCCTCCAGTTTACTCGGCAGCTCCTCTACCATTATCTCTGTCAGCCCAGCATACTCTGCTTCTAGTACATCTTGATACGATGACTGCTCACTGTCCTCAGAGTCAAAGCTCGACCTCCCTGGCAAGTAAGTTACATCGGACGAAAAACTATCTGCACTCTCAGAATCCTCTTCACCATCCAAACTAAACATAGTTTGTCTGCGAGGATTTCTTGTGCCATCAGAAAGTAAATTGTCACCTATAGAGGTATTTACTTGTGGAGACTGTTCGCTCTGGACAGTCTGAGTAGGCTCAGATACTACTTTTGGTGATAGTTGTACAGTAGTTGGTTGTACAGTACTATCTTCACTCAATAACACAGATGTATCCAATACTTTAACATCAGTATTTTTATTATCATCGTGTGACACAATTTTACTACATAAAAACATATTTTCCACGAAAGTAACATGCCTTGCTTTATGGATCTTCCTAGGATAAGATGGATCTATGAGCCTGTAGCCTTTACTTTCTTCACAGTATCCTACAAAGATAAATCTCTTACTTCTAGGATCCAGCTTCCTGGCATTTTCATCAACTGCATATGCTATGCATCCAAAAATACGTAAATGTACAACATTCACCTTTTTAGATGTCCACTTTTCTTCAGGTGTTGTACCCATGACAGCCTTGGTGGGAGAACGGTTTTTTAGGTAAACCGCTGTGTTAGCCGCTTCAGCCCAATACTGCTTACCCAGTCCAGCATCTTGCAGCATACAACGGGTTTTATCCATAATCGTCCGGTTAGCCCTCTCCGCCACACCATTCTGTTCACTACAGTGTGGGACAGTAGTTTCATGCCTAATCCCACTGCTTCTTAAGTACTCCTGAAAAGACATATTTATGTATTCACCGCCATTGTCACTTCTTAAAGTTTTTATTTTCTTGTTAGTAAAATTTTCAACTAGTGCTTTGAATATTTTAAATTTTTCAAACACTTCATCCTTTTTCTTTAAGAAATAAATAAATGTTTTTCTACTGAAGTCGTCAATGAATGTTACAAAATAACGTGATCCACTGTATGATGGAACCTGCATAGGACCACACACGTCAGTATGCACCAGCCCTAATATTTTAGTAGACCTACTGTGACTTTTCTTAGGAAATGGCAATCTAGTTTGCTTTCCTTCTATGCAAGCTACACAAGGACTAAACAAAGAATGATCAAAATTCATACCTTTAACCATTCCATTTTTCATAACATTCATGCTCCTCGAGTTCAGGTGGCCTAACCTCTTATGCCAAACCTCATGTGACACAGAACCCCCGACGGACACTAAAGCAGTCATGTCTTCACCATGTACTGTCAGCTCCTCAGGTTGAACCTGCTCACAGACTGAGTTCATGGCATTCTCTGATCTTACCTTAGAACTCACATTTTGTACAGTGTCTAGTTGATAAACACCGCTATAGCATGTACTAGTAGCTATGACCTCATCATCATCCAAGATTTTGCAACCTTGTTCATTAAAAATTACACTAAAACCTTTCCTAATTAACTCACTAACTGATAATAAATTTGCAGAAAGTTTAGGAATATAATATACATTACTTATTGTCTTTAAACCCTTCTTTAACTGTACTTGCACACTACCAAGTCCTTCAGTCTTGACTTTTTCTCCATTTGCCACGTTAACTTCAAGCGATTTAGTACACTGAAAATCCTGCATGATCTCCTTGTTATTGGTCATGTGGTTGGTCGCACCACTATCCACATACCAGATATCACTCTGCAGTTTCACAGATAACGCTGTTAACCATGACTTTTCCGCCTTGAGAGTTGACTTCGGTTTACTTACAGCTTTCTTTGGGCAATCTTTCTGGATATGACCAATTTTCTTGCAGCGAAAACACTTAGGAGGTTTCTTTACTGCCAATGCATTGAGCTCTTGATGTTCATCACGCTTACCATCGCGTCGCTGCTGTTCCTGTAAAAGCTTAGACTTAACCATATCACTAGTCAACTTTGTATTAGCATTCTCCAAAGCCATGATAAGGGGGTCAAAGTCCGGGGTCAAACCGCTCAACATGATTACAGCTAAAAACTCGTCATCAAATGCATTCCCAATGTCTGTAAGCTGCTGCCCAAGCTCAGTTATTTTAGCTAGGTAGCTCTGCATGCTCTCCGCCTCGCTCAGCCTCACACCAAACAGCGCTCTTAGCAATCCAAGTCTCCTGCACAAACCTTTATCCTCATAAGCGCGTTGCAAGCTATTCCACGCTTCATATGCCGTCTTCGCGTTACGAATATGTGGCAACGCGGATGGACCGACCGATAAGCAAATTTTTGCCAACGCCTTTTGATTCTTCTTAGGGTCTTCGTTCCCTTTTTCGGTTTCTATGCAATCGTATAGATCTTCGTGCATAAGAACGTTTTTCAGAATGAATTTCCACTGGTTATAGTCTTCGATGCCTCGCAGCTTTTCAATCTGCAGTCCCATAGAAGACATGGTCATTGTGCCGAACGATGACGTGTCGTGAAAAAAACTGACTTATATTGAATTTTTGTTTTTCTCGCGAAATAATTATTTCGCAGGGTGCAGCAAACACCCTGGGCCCATAACCTGATGGTTTTATAGCGAAAAGTAAACTCAATACTTAGATTAAATATGATTGTAATCTCAGAGAGCCAGATACATAGGTTTCACATCGACAGCCATTAGCAGAGAGAGAGAGAGATAGTTCTGTCTCAAACTTCAAACTCAACTGACAAGCTTGACATTTGACATATTGTATTCGTTTACATAAAACGCTCCAATAAAAACTACATACTGTGCTAATTGGGCATTTAAGCAACTGTGCTGTGTGATCAGACAACGCTAACTCTAATACTGAAGCTTTACAGGACCTACTAAAGTTATGCGCAAAATTGTCATTGCATGTTTTGTTCGCAAGACGAGTTGGTTGATAAAGCGCCAGTTGCAAGTTAAAGCTTAATAACATATTTTCGAATTCTATTGATTGATAAGTTCTTTTTAGTACATCTATATTAAAGTCGCCAGCCAAAACAATATTTTTATGATGCTTTTTCAACAAAATATGTAATATCTGTTCTAATTTACAAATACATTCATTAAAATTATTGGCATATGGTACTCTATAAATGCAAACACATACGATTTTGTCGGTAATTAGTTCAATGGCGCAACATTCAAAGACACCACTTGTGGATATTTTTGCTATTTGCGGCAGCTCTCTCCATTGCTGACCGGACCTCACTACTATGCATGCCCCACCTCTTTTGGTTTCTTTACGACTGAAACAGGCGGCTAAACAGTAATTGTTCAAATTCAGGTGTTTTTCATAAGTTTCCATCATAAAGTGCTCCGTAATGCACAAGACATCCGCCTATGTTTTTATCAATTAATTCATTGAGGCAGACTGCAAGAGAATCGCGTTTAGCTAGCAAACCTGCGATGTTTTGGTGCATGATATATAGATGTTTAGTCAAGAAAAAAATGGTCTTCTGTTTTATTTATGTCATTTACATAGTCTATGTCAACATTTTGCATAATGTCAGTAACTAAGTCCAGTAAATCCTTAAATATAGTACGTAGTCCAAGGTTATTTATTCTGCCTGTGTATTTATTAAACATACTGCAGTGATATTCCAGATTCAGGTTACTGTCCAAAAGGAATGCGTGTCCATGCGTCAGTATATCTAAGTATAAAAGATTATTAAATGTCTCTACACGACAGTTGAATAAACTAGTGTCAAATGGATACTTATATGTTGGCATACAAATAATAATGTTAGTGTGCTGCACTGCTTGAAGTACCTCTCGTATATGGAAAATAGTTTCATAATAATCATTAGTCCTCTTGAAGTCTTCTTCTCCAAGCAAAATAATGCAGAAGTCATTCATGGTGTAATTTATTAACTTAGTCTCCAGACCGCTTAGAAGCTGTTTTGTATTTCCATGTGGTTTTAAATAATGACATAGATTGTAGTTGTTTTGGAATTTGCTTTCAGCTATTGACAGTATATCGTTTTTATTATTGCTACTGAGTAAACATATCTTACGTTTAGATTTTGTTTTTTTATTTTGGTTGGTACATTTTAAAATCGGGTGGGGATCTCTTTGTTTTACACTTCCTTGCGATGTTGAATATACCGGTTCCTCCAGTGGATGTTCACTGTTCACCGGTAGTATTGGTGGTGTATTGCATGGCTTCGGAGTCCCTGGAACACATTTCTTTTTGACCGATTTTTATTTTGGTGTTCGAATAGGTTTTTCGGCTGTTCAGACTTTTTTATAGTTATCTATTACTTGTTTACATTTTTCCAATTCTCGCTTTAAGGTAGTGTTTTCTAAGTTCAAATTAGTTACTTCTTGGTTTGCAATTAGTAATTCTTCTTGTAATTGATTAATTTTATCGTTGAGGTCTTTATAATTTTGAGATTCGTTGATTGATGTATTTGGTAAGCTTAACATTGTTGTGTCAAAGAGGGATTGGTTTGATGACAAGTCACAAAGCGAACTTGAACGTTGTGGTTTTCTGAATGTGATGTTGTCACTTTGATCATTCTCCATTGTAATTTACTTCGGCACAAGCCAAAGTCGTAGTTAAGAAATATTAAATTGAAACAATTTTTAAATTCCAAAAACAATCTCTCGATCCTGGGCGCGAACTCACAACCTCCTGATTGCGAGACACACATTAGAGCCCCTCGACCATATGTAGTGTAAGTAACATCGTTGAATTTTTATTAGCCAGCTGTTTCTACTTACATAAATAAACCAAGTCGTTAGGTAATGACTCGTAAGAAATAATATTTTTTCCTCTTTCTTTTTTGCACAAGTTTTATTGAGACACTTTATTTGTATCACTGTTACTATGCACTTTATTTCGTTTTACTGCACTTTAACACAATATCCACGATTTTATTGTTGATTTTGTTGACACTGTTTGAGTTTAGGTTTTGTTTTTTTTTTATGATTCTTTCGTTTCTTTTTTAAAGATAACACTCACACTTCGTTATTAGACTAATATTTTTAGGTCTACATTAAAATTTGGATAAATACACTACATTTACAGAAAAAATACATAAAATTATAGCAGAGCTGAATACTTTAGTTTTTGAGAAAAAAAAAAAAAAAAAAATGCGTGATTCTAGCTATGGTTCTGACTGCTCTTTTCTGAATTACAAAAGCTTTTTGAGTATTGTATCTAAAACTTCCTCCCCAGAAAAGTATGCTGTATCTCAGTTTTGACTCAACTAATGCGTAATAAACCAGTTTTAAATGTTTTGTGGTTACCTCGTTCCTTAGACTTCTTAGTACGTAACAGGCAGAGCTGATTGCTTTCTCTAGGTATATTAGCTCTTGTTTCAACTTTAACTGGCTATCAATATGAACTCGCAGAAACATAACCACTGGGACCACGTTCACTGTTTCTCCATTTATGACGCAGTTAATGCTTTCTTTATTTTTGGAAGTAGAACGAAAAAGCATTACATTGGTTTTACTGGCATTAACTTAAAGACCGTTAATGTACAGCAAACCAGCTGTGGAAGATATCTAAGGTTTGATTAACTCTGGAATTAAGAGCGTGTATATTGTCAGCCGAAACAACTGCATTAGTATCGTCGGCAAAAACCACAAGCTGGATGGATCCCGCTGCTTTTCCAATCATGTGTTGAATAAGGTCATTATCAAACGCGATAAAAAATATCGGACCCAGTATGGAGCCTTGTGGTACGCCAGTGTGCACAGGAGACAATTGGGACCTATATGTTTCTTCACTTGGACAATTTTTACCTGAGGAATTTGTCTGTGACACCATGCACTGCTTTGATTTTCACGAACATCTTCCTGTTTTTTAAATATGACGTGAGAAGTGCCAATACTTCACCCCTGACACCGTAGTGCTCAAGTTTTTCTAACAGTAATTTATGATCCAGCGTGTCAAATGCTGAACTTAAGTCTAAGAAAAGCCCAGCTACTTTCTGTTTGTCGTCCAATCTGCTAACTACGTCCTTAATTAGAGTCGATATTGCGTCTTGTGTCCCAACGTTTTTCTGATAACCAAATTGTCTTCTACTTATAACTCCATTTAGGTTGAAATGTCTGATTAATATACACACATCAAAAGTGTCTAGGGATCAACATATATTTTTGCAATAACTTTTCTCCTGATTGATATTAATTAAAATTTTCTTTAAGGATTCATCAAATAAAGTGTTTTCGTTTGTCACAGTAACGATAAACCAAGTCACCTTTGCATTAATAAAGAAATTTGCCATTTTCCTAATAAAGGGATTTTTGACATTTGAACCACTAACACAAAAGTTCGAAAAAAAGACTGAAATAACAGTTTTCTTTAAAATTTTATTGGGTAACTTAAACAAGTAATAATCCGTGTTTCTACCGCGAACACTAACAACACAAGAACATCGGTTTGGCATACTCAAAATGAGTTCATCCAAATCACGCTGTGGAATGGCCGCCCATGTTCGTTGCAACAACAAAAAAAGGTCTTCTTGCGACTGGATACCCTCCATATTCGGCAGAGCTCTTCTCTGTAGCATATCCCATGCATGCTCAATCGGGTTCAAGTCTGGCGACTGAGCAGGCCAGGGCAGGACATTGATGTTAGCTGCGGCGAGAGTCTGTCTTACAACTCTTGCGGTGTGCGGTCGTGCATTATCATGCATTAACTGAAATAAGGGACCGATTTGCACTTGTAGAGGAACGATGACGTCTGATACAATCGTCTCAGCATAAATTTGAGCGTTGAGGTTGCCTCTGATCCAAATCAACTCAGTTCTTCCGCCGATCCAAATACCCGCCCATACCATGATGGTTCCACCACTATAAGGATGGACTTCCTGGCAGGATTTTAATCGCTGTTGGCGTCCAGGGGTTCTCCAGTGTCGTATACGTCTTGTATCCGGTCTCATACCAAAACAAGACTCATCAGAAAAGCACACGAAACGCCATTGTTCTTCTGCCCAATTTCTGTGTTCAAGAGCCCATTGATATCGAATCCTACGATTGTGCATTGCTATAGGTGGTACCCGTAGCGGTCTTCGGGAATGAAGGTTCACTTCATGCAAGCGGTTTCTGACTGTTTGGTCGCTAATTAAGTTCCCTGAAGAGTGATGAAGCCTCACGGCTAACATCATGGCGGTTATTGTTGGAGCTCTTCGAGTTAAGATTTGAATGTATCGGTCTTGTCTCCGTGTGGTGCAGCGATACCGTCCTCCATGGCGCTCAGCCACGGTACCAGTGCTTCGGTAACGTGTCCAAAGTCGACTGATAACACTCTGACTTGTATTCAGAGCTAAAGCCACAGTACGTTGCCGGGAACCAGCTTCTATCATTCCCACGGCTCTGAGCATTTCTTCCCTGCTTAAATGACGTCGCCGCTCCATAATAACGTTGGTTTTAATCAGTAGTAGGGAAACAGTAGCACTAATAATGTCTTCAATGCGTTGTATGTTTTTATAGGGAAAATATTGACAGCTGATTTTCATCTTTTACTCGAATTTGATTCACAGTTCCTGATTCAAATTATGAAATGCACCAAAAAGGATCCATATAAATTTATAAAATCATAAATTTATTACAAAGCCACATCTCAATCTCAAGAAATCCGCATAAAAATGCTTGATCCCTAGACACTTTTGATGTGTGTAGTTTTATAATTAACTTTTCAAGAATTTTTGAGTGAATAGGTAGTAATGAGATTGGTCTGTACATCTTTGAGTCAGTTTTAGATCCTTTTTGTGTACAGGTATTATTTTGGTTATCTTCAGTTGATCTGGAAAAATTCCCTCATCAAAACACTTATTATAAAAAATGCTTAACGGTTCCGCTAGTACGTATATTTGTACGTGTGTCCTTTATTACTGATATATTTATGTCATCATAACCACAATATTTTTTGTCGTCCATATTTTTCACCATTTTGAATATCTCAAGGGGAGTGACAGGGTCTAGGACAAGGTCATCGGTCACTCTTTTTGCACTTTTACGTAGAATATCCATGGCAGCCCCTGTGCATGTAATAGTTGATAAATTAAGTTCGAACTGCTGGGCTAATAATTATTCACAATATCTGATGGTTCTGACATGATCCTATTATTTGATTTTAGAGCATGGTATGCCATCGACGGTTAACATGCGCTCCTACTGTACGTGGCTTGAACTAGATTAATGTTCACTTAGTATCAATCTAGTTGTGTATCACCATGTATACTACAACAGCGTTCACCAAGGATGCCTGTTGATTCCAAGACCGAACACCCTATAAACATCCATGTTTAAAGCGAATGCATTGGACCACATTAACTATAAAGGCAGAAATTTCGGTCAGTAGACCGTATTAGGGGCGGAGTTTAAAAAAAAGCTATTATTATAAAATTACCATAATACCACTTTTAGTATACCTATGTATCTTTGACAACATCTGGTACTTCAGTAACGCGGATCATAGGGCTTCCTAATCTCCACACAGGCAATACCATCATACTTTTTGGAAGATCTTTCAGCTCCCGTCATGTCCGCCACTTGATATCTATCGTGCCCCAAGATGTTCGTCACTTGAAAGGGCCCCTTGTATAGAGGCAATAGCCAATAGTGTGACTCGGAATTTTGAGTACCACTAAGTCTCCAACCATGTAAATAGGGGCCTCTTTTCTTTTAGCGTCGAAGGATGCCTTTTGTCGTTCTGCATTACTTTTAATATTTGCGTCGACCTTATTCCTCAACGCAGTGACGTCAATAAAATGCTCAATAATATCATCAGTGATCGCGTCATTATTCATTCGAATTCTGAACCCAAAAAATACCTCACTTGGCACGGCAGATGTGGTTTTATTAATAGTGCTATTAATGCCTTGTTGTATGCTAGTTATGTGCTGATCCCACTTATTGTTATCAGTATCAGCACTCATACTACGTACTGCTTCTAAAATTGTTTGATTATAGCGCTCGACTTGCCCATTTGAGCGCGGAACAGCAGTTGCAATTATATGAAGCCTAATATTTTTATCATTGCAATAAGTAGTGAATAGTTTGGATGTGAAGGCACTACCTGCATCACAAACTAGGCGTTTTGGATTTCCGAATACTTTAAATATCTTATTTAACTCATTCGTGACAAGTTTGCTTTTCGTGTTTTTACAGCCGAAATAAAAACGAATTTGGTAAAAGAGTCAACTATAACTAACAGGTAACTGTTTTGCTGTGTAGTTTTAACAAATGGACCAAGGTGATCGACGTGAAAAGTGTGTGGAATGGCCTAGCGAATTTCGGAATTGGGTGCAACTTGCCTGGTTTTTACCGTGAATGTTTTTGTAGTAGATACAATTCAAGCAGTTTTTTATATATTTTGAAACGGTTTTCTTTAAAAGAGGGAACCAATATTTCGACTTAATCCTTTCAATAGTTTTATCTACTGCGAAATGCCCTACATCATCATGGTTAGCGCGAATTACATACCATATACATTTCTTTGGTACTAACCAACGCCTGCCAAATTCAGTTCTACGGTAAACTTTGTTTCCTAATAATTCGTATACATTAAATAAATGTTTATTCGTTTCGGCCTCGCCTGACTGTAGTATGTCTCTAATACTACATATACTAGGGTCTTGCAACTGGACCGCTAGCAACCAATCGCCTTCAGTAATTGTGTTTACACTTTCTACTTCATCAGTTACGTTGTTGCAAGTAATGATAGGGTTCCTACTTAAAGCGTCAACCTGTTGTATCTACGACCCGGCCCTATGAACTACTTCAAACGTAAAATCCTGTGTATACAATACCCATCTACTTATTCGTGGAATTATCTCTTTCTTATTTAATGCGTATCGTACTGCATTGCAATCTGTTGTAATTTTAAAACTCGTCCCTAATAAATAATACCTAAATTTTTGTAATGCGGTGATAATTGCTAAAAGCTCCAATTCGAAAGAACGATATTTCTTTTCATCATTACTTGTCTGACGACTATAAAAGTATACAGGTTTTTCGCAGTTTTTAGTTAGCTGTGTCAAGATACATCCTATGCCATCACGACTGATATCTGTGTATAAATTTATGGGTAATTTAGGGTCAAAGACGCTGAGTACTGCATTCTCGATCAATGCATCTTTCACCCATGCTACAGCCTGATCTTGTTGTTGGCCCCATTGCCAGTTTTCACCCTTTTTCAATAAACTAGTCAATGGTTTACAGAGAAGCGCACAATTCTTAATGAATTTCCTAAAATAATTAATCAAACCTAAAAATTGTCTTAATTGATGAACTGACTTTGGGATTGGGTATTTTGAAATAGCCTCTAGCTTTCAGGAGCTCAGACTGATGCCTTGTTTGGCAATATCATAGCCTAAAAAGGTAATTCGGTCTTTGAAAAAGAAGCATTTGTCTAAATTGATAGTCAACCCATTCTCGACAAAGATATCTAAAACCTTTGCTAAGCAACCCATATTTTCTTCTATGGTTTTCGTAGCGATGAGAATATCATCCATGTAACAAATTACACTTCCAAAACGTAGATTGCCCAAAACTGTATTCATTAATCTTTGAAAATCAGCTGGCCCGTTGCATACTCCGAAATGCATCCTTAAAAATTCAAAATGGCCATCACTAGTTATGAACGCAGTTTTGTGCACATCCTCAGATTTGACGCTTATTTGATGGTAACCACTATTTAGGTCAAGAGAAGTATAGAATTTACAACCTTGTAACCTGTCAATGAGGTCCTCTATCATGGGCATTGGGTATTTTTCCTTAACAGTGATTTTATTTAGCTGCCTGTAGTCTACGCATAGTCTTTTAGCCCCAGATGCTTTGTCAACTAAAAGAGCTGGGCTAGCATACGCAGAACTACTGTTTTGAATAATCCCATTTTTTAAAAGGTCATCTACCAATTCACGCGTGATAGCTCTTTCTGACTCTGACATCCTATACGGCCGTTGGTAAATAGGTTTATTAGATGTTAGTTGTCTCCAATTCTACACAAGAGGTTTTTCCTAAATTGCATAAATCTTGAGCAAAAGACTGAGGGTATTTTAATAGTATGTTATCTAATGCCAATTGGTATCACGTGGCACGTTATTAGTAACCTTAATACTGCACACATTGAATGATTGAGCCGATTGAAACGTTAAAGTTTCTCCAACACGAACATACATTATATTTTTGTCTTCTGTAAAATTTCTCCCTATCGACATGTCACAGCCAGATAGAGCATCAATAACGTACAACGTAATAATTAATTGCACAGAATCGACTTTAAACTTAACTGAGACAGCCCTAGTTACTGTAGCAGATAATATAAATCTAAAGTAAATCCCACTATGTTAATAGGTTTATTCAAATTAAAAGGTTGCAATTTAAATTGGTTTACTAACGCAGATGTAATTAAACGAGCAGTCGCTACCCATATCAAAAAATGCATTACATTCCTCATTGTTTATTAAAACTGGTTTGTAAAACTTTTGTTTTAGTTTTGGATCAGCAATCATTTTCACCTCAACATTTTTCTCGAAGCTTTGACTTGGAGTGACAGGCTGCCTCTAAATGCCCTAACCTTTTACAGAAGGTACACCTCACATCATCTTTGACGGTACAATTATTTCTTCTGTGGCCTGCCTCTCCACATCGGTAACAGGTTTAATTTGGTACATTATTATTATTCACTGAAGGTTCAACTTTGGTGTCAGATTTACAGGGGCTGGCAACACTGGTAGCCGGTCGTCAAAAACTGATCTCTACGTTTAATTATGCTTCGCAGCTTCATTCTTTGCGATTTACGTTTAACATGGTGTAGTAGCGCCATCTACCGTAGGCCTTGCACGATGGTTTAAAGTCTATGTTTTTTTTTTTTTTTACATTTCGCCCCACCTCTGCGCACCGCTGTCGTAGCGGACTGTCCCGACATTAATCCTCATTCTGTGTTATCGTGCTGTAGCCTTCGCACGCATTCGGTTACCCTGCCACTGCGTTCTTACTTTTTTAAATAGTGAAAATAGTAAGATGGGAAACAAAAGGAAACATCGAGAAGAGGAAGAATCTAGGATCACAAAGAAGATTAAAAGACTGGAACGGAAATTACAGCGCCGAAGGCGCGTGTTATTTCGTCGGATGATAGCAGTAAGTAAAAACAATAAGTATTATTATAACGTCGTTGGCGGTTAATACTTGAACTAATTACCGTCGTTGGCGGTTAATATTTGGACTAATTACCGTCGTTGGCGGTTAATATTTGGACTAATTACCGTCGTTGGCGGTTAATATTTGGACTAATTACCGTCGTTGGCGGTTAATATTTGGACTAATTACCGTCGTTGGCGGTTAATATTTGAACTAATTACCGTCGTTGGCGGTTAATATTTGAACTAATTACCGTCGTTGGCGGTTATTTTTTCATAGTATATTACCGTCGTAGGCGGTTAATGCTTGAATTACTACCGTCGTTGACGGTTACGTGTGTCAAGTTCATGGATCATGGAGCTTCGCCACTCAACCACAGGAATGAATGCTTATGTATGCCTGGTCTGATTTCTCCTATTCCACAAACCTCACTGTATGAACCTACTAGTTTGGAACAAACCAATGCAGAAGCTGTAATTCTGGAGCCAGGATCGTCGTCTGATCCCGATCCACGTTTGTCAAACGTGCAAGAGGAGGATACCCAGCTAGAAGAAGATATACTTCAGATCTTAGGGGAACCACCACAGCCAGATATTGCGCTGGGTGAAAATATTCATAAAGATATCGCATTCCGTTGGCAAGGTATCTTGGTTAAAGGCTTACCTAGAGATCAAAAAGAACCGCTTCTCAAAAAGTATCTTATACCGGCTAACTGTAACTTTCTTGTAGCCCCGTTATTAAATCCTGAAGCTAAAGCAGCTACCCCAGATATTCTATCCAGGAGAGACGCCAGTTTGTTACAAAAGCAAAATCAAATTGGCGTCGCATTAGCCGCGTTATCTCAGCTTACTGAAATGATTATACGTAATGAAACCTCCAAGCAAACACTTCTGCAGCCTCTTAGTGATGCTTGCCGCCTTCTATGCGACAGCCACTGTATTGAAAGTAGAACCAGACGTAGCATAATTATGAGTTCTATTAATACTAGTTTACGCGATGCTCTTTCTAACACACATCGTGACAAGTACTTGTTTGGAGAAGATTTGGCGGAGAAACTAAAAGCCGCTAAGTTTGTCCAAAAAACAGGAGAATCTCTGCAAAAAACTAATCCTATACCGTCTACTAGCAAAAGTGGTTCGAACTTCAGGGGCACGCCAAGGAACCGGAATTTAAACTTCAGGGGCCCAATACAAAGGAAACCACCGAACAAGACGAACGAGGTATCGAGAGGACGACAGCCGGCGCGTCAGACGCGCGGCTTCAACTATTCGCGTCAGCCGCCACCTCCGCCGAAGGCGTCTTCACCGACCAGGAGGAACTATCGCAAATAAATACTCAGGTAATGCAATACGCTGGACGTTTGCAATATTTCTATTTACAGTGGTCTCAAATTACAGATGACCCAACCTTACGGTCTTGGATAAAGGGATATAAAATCCCATTTATGTCCACTCCAATCCGATTTGACAGTGCATGTTCTATGCCTAAATCAGAATAGGAGCATTACGATTATGTTAAAACAATTAGAAAGTTAATTGAGGTCAATGCAATTTCACAATGTTCACATGAGGAGGGTGAATTCATATCAAGTATCTTTCTTGTACCTAAGCCTAACGGTGAAAAACGCTTTATCCTAAATTTAAAACTTTTAAATAGATTTATAAAAACTAATCATTTCAAAATGGAGGATTACAGGACAGCCATTAAATTAATAACTAAAAAATGTTACATGGCTTCGATTGACCTACAGGATGCATATTTTTTTATTAATGTCGCTAAATGTCACAGAAAATACTTGAAATATGATTTCAGTTATTTATTTAGACGATATATTTTGTATAGAAAAAGACCTAAAAGACTGTACCTTTAATGTTAGACATACTTGTGCATTTTTAGAAAACTTAGGATTTATTATAAACAAAGATAAAAGTTGTTTAATACCAAGTACTAAGTGCAAGTTCTTAGGTTTTGATTTCGACTCCCAAAAAATGATCATGGAATTGCCCTCTGATAAGAAAAATAAAATAAAAAGTAACGTTCAAATTCATTTAAACATTCGTAAATGTAAATTACGCGATTTTGCCAGAACAATTGGTCTTCTGATATCTGCGTGTCCTGCGATACAATATTCTTGGATGCGTACAAAATTATTTGAGCAATTCAAATTTAATTCTTTGTTAAAAAATGATAGTTACAATCAAACAGTTTCATTGCCTAACTTTATTTGGGAAGATCTTAGGTGGTGGTTAAATAATTTGGCTTTTGGTTATTCTAATATTAACTCTTTGATTGTCGTAATTAGAGACACAATAGAAAGACAATTGCTTATGTCGGACTGTGTAACATAAGACATTCGAGAGGTTAAAACCAATATATATATAAAATAAATTTTTAGTGATGCCTCATCCACTGGGTGGGGTGCATATTGTAATGGTGATGAATCGTTCGGTTACTGGAAAGAAAATGAAATGAAATTACACATTAACCAGTTAGAGCTAAAAGCCGCCTTTTTCGGACTAAAAGTATTTGCCAGTGATTGTTTTGATTGTGAGTTATTATTAAGAATCGCATACGAGGAAATAAAACACACGTTAGGACCACCAAATATAGATTTATTTGCCAGCCGTTGTAATTCTAAATGTAATACATACGTTACCTGGAAGAATGACCCTGATGCGTGGGCTATTGATGCGTTTACCATTTCATGGAAAAATTTAAACTTTTACGCCTTTCCACCATTTTCAATGATACTAAAAACGATCCAAAAAATAATATCCTATAAAGCGGAGGGTATAGTTGTTATCCCATACTGGCCAACTCAACCTTGGTTTCCATTATTTAATAAAATATGTACATCTGAAATTATTTACTTTCCACCTGATAGTAATTTGCTAAAATCTCCTTACAGATCAACCCACAGTCAGCATCGAACATTAACATTGACTGCCGCGAGATTATCCGGCACACTCTATTAAACAAATTTCTGTCACCAAGGTCGGTGGAAATAATGTTAGCATCCTTGTGAAGTAACACTTATAAACAATACGACGGCTGCATAAAAGCCTGGAGTATTTACTGTCAAAAACATAATTATGATTACACTCGTGCTTCAATACCGATAGTTATTCATTTTTTAACAGAGGTATTTGACAAGGGTGCGAAATATGGGACAATCAACTCTTACAAATCTGCATTATCTTTATTATTAGGTCATTTAGATGATGAAAGACTTAAGGGTAGTTCTTCGAAATTTGATTCTTTGACTGATCCATATGGCCAAAATTTAATTTCACTTTCAGCTCTGTAACACATGTTCATATGAAAATAGGTATACCAAATAACATATATTTGAATGAGGGACTCGTTTTTATAAAGTAGTTTTCAAGATATTAATTTTGTGCCCAGATGAATCAGAATGTGTTACATATTAATCAGAAACAGAAATAAAAAGTAATAAATACACCGTTAGTTATGAATGTAAATTCTAAACAATAATTATTAATTCTTAAATAGGACTAAGACATATCAAAAGTATCATATTTAGAACAAGATTATACTCCTGTAATTTTTTTATTATTCAAAAGGTTATAGCTAAGTAAATAATAATAAATATGATTTAAACTACTGACTTGTACACGGTCAAAAATTGGACAAGGAGAATTACGCTCCTATCGTGCTGGAGAGGGGAAAACTAATTTATTTTATTATTCATATGGGGTTTTGACCATACGAATCAGGCACAGATGAATCAGGATTTTGCCTACAATCATGCATAACTCATCGTACATACAGACTTCATTATTTTCATTTTTCTACACGAATCTATAACCCAAAAGCATCACACGAAACACAGATTGAAGTTTTAAAACAATAAAATAAATTTTATAAAGTAGGCATTGTAATCAGGATGCCACCTGAACCAAACACAGATGAATCAGGTATTTTCCTTCGTAACACCGAATCTAAGCCAACCAGCCGCACGTCCACCTTCTAGGTCGTCCGTTGCACGACTGGCTTCCCCCCGCGCTGGAAGTCAGACTCTCATTATTATTACCCGACCAAGTACGGTCAAGCGCAGCTTACGCCACATTAATCAGTATTATACGCCGGACACTTCTTTTTTACTTATTTATAAACAGACTAACGTAGTTATAACTAATACACATTTTTTTTGTAAGAGGACAATTCATTTCCTTTCGATATAATTATAATTTATATTGATGTATCAAAGGGAAAATGCGACATCGACCATTTTGTTCCGGAAAATGGCAAATGGACGCGCTATATGAATCAGAAGAACGACCTTCAAATATTTTTATTTTGTACCTAGACAGCAATTATTAAAAAAAAATCATTTGTCCCAGTAAGGGATAAAGCTAAACTGTACAAAAAAAAATATTACATGCCGTTTTTTTAGTTGGTTACAGAAATATACCCACAGACATCGAAAATTTTATCCCTGAAGAATTACCCTTAAACGATTCATGAAGGGTGTTTTCAAATTAAGGCCAACTAACCCAAAATACAGTATTACTTGGGATCCTGACATTGTATTAAATTTCTTAGCCCTGAAATGGCCTAATGAAAACCTAGATTTGAAAACTCTCTCCAAGAAAACTGTAACGTTAATTGCTCTTGTGACCGCACATCGTGTACAAACCTTATCTCTAATTAAAATTAACAATATAATTACAAATCCCAATGAAATTATTATTAAAATTCCCGATACAATAAAGACAACTAAATTAAATTCATTTCAACCAATTTTAAGACTTCCATTTTATAATACACGTCCAGAAATCTGCCCAGCTAGATGTTTACAATCATTTATTTATTTATTTATTTATTTATTAACTCGACATCACTATCATTACAGGAATTTCCTAATTCAATAGTGTGGCCATAATTACAGTTTTATTATTTCCCATAACATATTCTGTACATCGTTGTTTTTGTGAACTCACTCAGAGAACAAGTAAAAAGATCTATGCTGTCTGCTACGTCATTAAGTACACGCAAGGTGCGCGTTATAGGGGCTTTACTCAGTAGATTGGTCCTACTACTGGGCACCGCCAATAGACGTGGCATCATATATGAATAAAACTAAGACATTACGTAAGAATAACAATAATAGTTTATTTATAAGTTTCAAAAAACCACATTCAAACATTACTTCTCAAACTATTAGTCATTGGTTAAAGGATACGCTATTAGAAAGTGGCGTAGACACTTCAATATTTTGCGCTCACAGTACACGACATGCAGCCACATCAAAGGCAAATAAATTAGGAGTAAACATAGATGTGATTAAAAAGACTGCTGGATGGACTGATTCCTCTTCAGGTTTTGCTCGATTCTACAATAAAGAAATTGTAAATCATAATCAATTTGCTGAATCATTGCTTAATTCTTCTCAAATATAATGTAATAGGTAATACAAATTATAAAACATATGTGTAATATGTACTTAAATAAAACAAGAATTGATTTTGAAAGATACCTCTTTCCTTTACTTTAATACTTACCTTGGTATTTAAATACCCAAAGTAAAAGCAATGTTCAAACCTACAAGTATTGAACATTGTTTTTTGTACAATGGCATTCTCTAGAATATCATTGTTTTAGTATTCATTTTAAAACCGTTGCTATAAACATCCTACACCATGTTAAACGTAAATCGCAAAGAATGAAGCTGCGAAGCATAATTGAAGATCAAACGAACTTACCAAGTGAAGTTCGATCCCAATTATGCGAGCAGCTTCATTCGACGCGATTTACCAACTCCCACCCATTTTTATGTTAATTATCAATTCAGTAATTAACCCCATCCCGTTAAGTTCAAACGGTTCTAAAATAAATATTCTTTACCTTTAAACAAAATGAGGATTAATGTCGGGACAGTCCGCTACGACAGCGGTGCGCAGAGGTGGGGCGAAATGTCAAAAAAAAAAAAAATCATAGTCTTTAAACCATCGTGCAAGGCCTACGGTAGATGGCGCTACTACACCATGTTAAACCTAAATCGCGTCGAATGAAGCTGCTCGCATAATTGGGATCGAACTTTACTTGGTAAGTTCGTTTGATCTTCAATTATTTTAAATAAATTAATAAAAGTGTTTTAAATGTATTAAATTGGTGTAATATAGTCAAACCTAGATATTAAGTATTCTAAACAGTGATTACAAAGTGTTTTTTGTCGCGAAAACTTCGTAAAAACAAAGGATTCAAAACCGGCTGTCAACTCAACGTACCAACGGTGACGGATTTCAAATAATCATCGATCCCGGGGAGTATTTTGTTTTATTTATGTGCTTGTAGTTAATATTTACAGACCACAGAACATCACAGAGTACTGCTCAGGTCTCTGAGCTACGTCCATCACACACTGGCACGGTTTATGTCTCCTTTTGCTTGACAACTAGTGGAAGCAAAATCGACGACGAAAACATTCGCCCAGACAATAAACACTACATAATTTACTACACAAAAATAGGCTCTTTTTATGTACCCTATTGATTAAATGATTCATACTTACTATAAAACCTGTCATGTGTTATAAACTTTTTATTGTCAATCAAGTTTCTTTTTGTTTTTTACAATAATAGCAGTATTCCTTGTAACTTCACTTCTATTTAACATTCCCATCTAATTTCTTAATAACTTGACCTAACTTTAAAATCTATTTGTTAACATTTAATTACTTATTTTTAACTTTATTTTATTTTTCCCTTCTACCTCCTACTAATCTAAATATTGGAACATCTTTTTTCTCACACTGTTGTTTAGCTGCATAACTTCACACATTCCAGGTGACTGATACTTCAAAGAAAATGATGACCCGCAGTGCTACAATCAAGGAGATGGAAGCTAAACTAAGAGCCACCTTAAAGGAGCTACAGGTTTCTGAAGCGATGTGTAAACAGCTGCTCCGCGAAAGGGAAGACAGCGAAGTAGAAGTGGAAAACATTATTTTAAAGAACACCTCCCTCAAGAATGAACTGTCTCAGCTACACATCCAACACATGGACTTAACTGACCAGCACAGTCAATTACAACACGCAGTGTCAACATTTCAAGAGTGCAGTGATACCCACGAATTGGCACTGAATCGTATCACAGAGCTTGAACAGAGATTGTCTGAAGCCCAAGAGGCACTATCCATCTCCGAGTGTATCAAGGTCAATAACCAGGTTGTTCGCACTAGTAATCTTTTTGATGAGTTGGTAGGTAGTAAACCAAAATCAGTGATGTGAGCCAGCTGAAACTATAGATTTAACTGGTGATGATACCATACCATTGTGTCCTATTGTTATGAGTCACAACAAATTAAAGAAATATATTAAAATCAAGAAATTAATTAAACGGTCACATAGAGTAATAAAAAAACAAAACCTCTTAAAATTAAATCTTTCGCTTAGAAAGGAACGTGTTGTCTTATCGAAAAGTTTAAATACTTTTGTACTATTGAGTTAGATAAATGTAGGGAAAAGTATGACACTGATATCCAGCTCCTCTATAATGATATATTAAACAAGGAGCATTGCTGAAGGATATTTTTGAAAAATATGAAAGTTCACAAAGACAACTAAGTGACCGCTTGTTTGAGGCTGAAGAACTCCTGGATTTGGTGAAGTACAATGCTGAGAGGTATGAGTCTCTGACAAATGATCTTTCATGCAGCGGTGCCAACCAACCACCACCTCTTCAACCTCAGTCTGACTTACCCCTTCCGGTGTTAGCTCTTCCAGCAGAGACCACACAGATAAACAAATCAATATTTTTTTGTGACGAGTTAGATTCTGGCTTTTGAAAAATTTTACTCAACCTAAGCCATAGTTTTACTAATCATAGTTACCATAACATAAGTTTTAAACAAATGATAAAAAGAATTGCCAATGCAAATCTTGATAATTATTATACTATGGTTTTGCTATTAGGTAATAGCACTGGTATTACCAGAAAGGACATAGTGGACGGTGTAAACACCTTATTAAAGTTAAACATAGGTAAGCTAATGTTGTGTGCTTTTCCTTACTCAGATACTTCATCATACAATGAAAATAATTATATTTATAAGTTGAATAATACTATTCACAATCTGACATGTTGTCATAGTGACAAATTATTGTTTTTTGACACTAACAAGTTTGTTAGTGGTATTAAGTTAACTCAGAGAACTATATCTCTGTCTGGGGAATGTAGACATCTGATTGCTATGTTGATAGCATATAATATTAACGAGGTTATAGCTAATATAACGAGTTCTAGTATTAGTGACGAGTCCGTGTTGCCTAGTTATACTAACAACACGGTGATTAATTATGAATCATCATGTTGTACGAAGGAGGATCCACCACCACCACCACCACCACCACCACCACCACCTATAATACCAACATCCTTGGAGACTACTACCAGTCAGATAGGATATTCTCCTCCCGCTGGAACGTACTCGGGCAATCCAGACTCTCCTACAACTATTTAGACTAGTCAGTGAGACAACAGAAGTTACCCCTTCAAATAACAAATTATTATTACAGAATAATAAAAAGGTATCTTCTGGCAATATAATTAATATTAATAAAAAACCAAAGGGAGTGCAACATATTTTAAAATTATTTAATCAGAATATCCAAGGTTGCGCTTCCAAATTATTGGAAATAGAATAGTGTTTTTGGAAAACACCAAGTTTGATGTCATTTGTTTAACAGAGCATTGGTTGAAAGATCATCAAGTAAAGTCAATTAATTATGAAAATTATTGTGTAGTTAGCCATTTCAGCCGAAAACGTATGATACATGGCGGATCATTAATATTACTTAAAAATTCTATTAAATCAAAAGAACGAAAAGACATAATCGGACTGTCTGTGGAACACACCATTGAATTGTCCTGTGTTGAGCTTGATAAGCATGTTATAGTATGTGTATACAGACCTCCAAGTTACCAGAATCTATCGGTGTTTGATTCTGTAATGGAAGATGTGTTAAAGAAACTTAGTACTAGTAGTAAGTCAATAGTAGTATGTGGAGATTTTAATATTAATTTATTGGAAAATAACTCGAATACTGTCAGATTGTTAAGTCTTTTTAGGTCATTTGATTTGTCAAATGTTTTTATTGAACCAACCCGAGTGACAGCTTCTTCTGCCACTTGTATTGATAATGTTTTTTGTAATTGTGATTACTTACACAAAGAAATTGTAAATAAGTTGCCATCTGATCACAGTGGACAAAAAATAACATTTAGCTCCTACATGCCTTTACAAAACATTCAAATAAGGTTTAGGACAATTACATGTAAAAAATTAGAGAAATTAAATAATTCTTTGGCCAGTAAGTTATGTGATCAGAATTTTAATTAATGAAAATATTATGTATGTAAGAAAAAATCAACATCTTTTTAATAAAATAAGTGATGGGCATAATTTTAATACCGTACTAGAAATAAAGATAAATTAGATCAACCATTTTTCAGATTATCTAAAGTACATACATCTTTTATGGGGTACTGTGTTAAATGCTACAACAAAATACCTTGTGACATATTGCAATTAAATGAAAGAAAATTTAAAACTCATATTAAAAGTACACTTTGTAAACAAGGATATTACAAATTAAAGGATTATATCCAAGATAAGAATGTTTGGAAACATGCTGGTCCTGCTCCATAGGACAATCTAAAAGTCTAGACAAAATCAAACTTGTTCCTAATTTAATTTATTTATATAGTTTTTTTTTTTTAATTATGACATCTTAATCTAATTCATTTTTAGAATCTGCGACTACAGTGGCTCACACACTTGTTAAAGTTCAACTACTTTTGGTTTTTTTTTTTTAAATAACTTGTAAATATGTGAGCACCATGTATCTATCACTTATTTGATTTACCTGTCATTGCTTAATTTTTTATTCTTTTTACCTTTTGTGGTAGACTAATTTTATTATGGGTGCATCGTGTTCACATATAATTTTTATTATGTATCAAGACCTTGTAAAACATTTTAAAAGAGTACCGGTGGAGTTTCTTGCCCATTCTTCTCCATACGAAAACTACCTTTTGGAATGGGCGACTAGAATCATTTCTATTTAGTTTTTTTTTGACGTTCAAAAGTGCCTTTAATGTGCCTATTTGAAATAAATGATTTGACTTTGACTTTACTCGTTGCATTTTGGCACCCGGATTGTAACGGTCGAGAAGAATGTTTTGGTGGCAACGCGTATCTAGAAGGGACTTCATTAACCGCAGGCAAATGGATTTTGCCGTGTAAAAAGGAGGCTAAATCTTCACAGTACCTAAAATTGCCTGCTTCGGCAGCTATACTAATGTTCTTGTCACCTATTGAGCCTACTATTATAGATATTATATCTCGTTCTCGAAAACTTAACTGCAAGCGATCTATTTTAGACTTTTGTTTAAAAAAGAAATCGTATAAAGTTTGATTTGCTAAAGGTTTTGTATCAATTAATTCTGTAAGAGATCTGAACATATCTTATCTCATATCACTTCTTACAGTTCTTACTTGAAACGTATCTGACAATGTTTCGCGCCATTGCTTCCACTTCCACGTGGTCCACCTGGTTTCATTTTTTTGCAAAGTGTCTATCCAAGTTTTCGCGGTATTACGTAATTTTTGAAGCGCCTGATACTTAATCATATTATCTGACCATCCAAATGCACGCGAATTGGCCTCAACAACATTAATCCACATATCTACACTGTCTATAAGCGGGTCAAATTCGGGAATCACTGATGATAATACGACACTTTGACTCACGGATTGCGAATCCTTACGGCGGCGTCGCTTTTTGGGCCTCCGGTCATTTGCACTACTGCTGCTGCTCGAGTTGGAGGTCGACGTACTTGAACTCGTCGATGGCTCCCTTCTTAATCTTCGTTTGCGGCTGCGCGGCATATTTGTGAGCGTAGGTAGGTTTAGCACTTCTGATATAAGAAAAATAAAATAACGGTCAGTAAATCATAATAATATGAAGCGTTTAATAATCAGAAAGATATCTATCAGATATATCATCAGCGGGTGGCCGAGATGCGATACATCGGGTTTTCTTCACGATCCGACATAGTTTAGATAGGTGTGGGCACTGCAGTGGGTACTCGAACGAAAAGATTATTTGAATTTACAGTAACTTTAATAAACTAGCTATTTACAACCGAAACGCACACGTGCGTCGGAAACAAACACGTGCGTTGGTATTATTGAGCGATTGCCGAGACTGTCCGAGCTCGACGGTCGACTGTAGACTGATTGTCGCAACACTCGGTCTCTCCACCAGTCCTCGCGGCATCCCCTCCACCGACGATCGTGTCCAAGCGGTAGGGCTCGCTTGCGTTTCCGATCACATGATTCTTCGTTTACCAAACGAATTGTTAGATGGCGCTGTTCGCTGTACTGTGTTGCCATCTATCCACGACATATAATTAAGTTAGCTCAATTCACTTCTTTCAATCGCTAGATAACATACATTTGTATAATTACTGTTACATTCTTTTTTTCATTTTTATTAAAGGTACCACAAAACTGATTTAAAAAAAATACAATCAAATACACTGAAATAATTAAATTACTAGAAATAATGCTTTTACCAACATTATTTCTAATTGATACCGATTACATTAAAATACCAAAGTGGAGAGGCGTTGCTTCGACGACTGTGTTGAACCCAAGTGACCCCGCTATCCAGTAGTCTTCAAACAATGGCTGTCCTCGCGCGCCTCTGGTGACGTTTTGACACCATTGCCAGCGGCAAAAATAAGTGCGATAACATTCGTTGATTTGGCTAATTTAGATTGTACTGTAAGCTTTTTGGCCATATTTATTACTTTCCTGTACAGAGCGATGTATTTTTGCCTATAGTCCATCACAGTATCATTTTGTCTATTCCCTTTGCCAGCACAGCGAAATCGTTTCATTTTACTAGAAACCTTTACACCCATAATGATCCAGCGCAGATGCGTATTACGCGTCAAGTGTACCTGCAGTTTCCTTTTCCTAAAACAGCGTGTGAACACATCTTCGAATTGCTATAAAAATGAGTTTATTCCGAAATCACTCCAGTCTTAATTTAATAGCAAATTTCTAAAGTTTCTTACTTCTGAATACTGTACTGCAACGCAATCCTGCATGTCCATCAGCCAAGCCATTGTGGTCCACATCGCAACTTATCACGCAATCGTCTGATAAATTGGTAAAGACTAATTGTCTATACAAGATCGTGAGTCATTTCGAATAAATGTAGTCGAACTAAATTAGAAGCCTAAAGTTTCAAACATGTCAATAATAAATTTACTAAGTCATTTCTTTTTTATTGTCAGTTAATAAGTCAATATTAAAATCACCGCAAATAACACAGTTCATGTTAAAGAAATGTTCTAATAGTTTTTCAAGTCTCACCATAAATGTGTCTAAGTTTTTATCATAAGGCGTGCGATAACAGCAACACACAGATAGGCCTGTCGAAACATCGTTGACAACGCATATTTCAAAACTGTCCATTTTATGTAATTTTTTGGCAATGGGCAGATCCTCGTATTCCCTATCCATTTCTGCTAAGATAATAGTCCCTCCTCTCAACTTATTTACTCTGGTATTATATGATGCAACATTGTACTTTGAGAGATTTCACAAGGAAACTAACTCTTCGTTAAGAAAATGCTCGCTAATGCACAAGTAATTCGAAGGGCTACTCAAGCTATCTAGATATATTTCTAAAACATCTTTCCTATTATTTAAGCCACACATATTTTGATGAAAGATGTATAAACGATTACACAATGAATTATCTAAAGAATCGTTTCTAGGTGTTACAGTTGACACATGTTTATCAACGAAAAAATATATCTCTAATAATCTCTATCCAAATCTTTTATGCTTTTTTAAAGTAGTAAGGAATAGTACACACGGCTACACATCAAGCTATACATAACTAGTATAAACTGACTTCTGATTGTACGAAAAACCTATACAACGCGAGGTCAGCTAAAACTGGAAATGTATAGCTTGATGTGTAGCCGTGTGTACCAGGTTGTAAGTGGCCGATTTTACTGCTTTCGTGCTTATTCACGATACTTATACTGTCACAGTTATTTTCGTATTCAGAGTTTGGTGATAGCTGTATGTAGCTATTCAAGTTTTGAAAGATATTTACAATAGCCCTATTGCTGACTTTGCCTGTATATTTAGAAAACATTTTATAATTATATTTCAGATGTTTGTTGGTATCAAACAAATATGCATATTCAAAAGCCTGATTACTTTGGTACACAAGTCGATTGAACGCTTCTATTCTAGTATTAAATAAGTTAACATTCCATTTCAATTTAAAAGTAGGAGAACATAGAATAACATTAGTGTGCATTACATTTTCGATTTTATGTGATAAACCAATTTTTTATAATTATTGGATTCTAAAAAGTCTTTTTCGTCTAGGAGGATTATACAATAGTCATTTAGGGTATAATCTACTAATTTCTTGTCTAATGTTGCAAGGAGCTCCGCTGTACCCACATTGGGCATACAGTAGTGACAAATTTTGGCGTCCGGAAAAGTATTTTCGGCAATACTTAATATATTATTTACATTATTATCACTAATTATACATACTTTATTGAAACATGTGTTTTCCAAAATTAATTTATGTTGAGTCGTCGATCCCATTGCGTGCTCTGTAATCGTGGTGTCCTCTGTAGTTACGTGTAATGGCAGCACATTGTAGTTCCTTATAAGTTTGAAACTTCAGACGGTGGTTTATTTATTCTAATTTGTTGAACAAAACTCTGTTGTGTGTTTTTTGGTTTATATAACTGTATGTCAGTTTGTGTCTGTTTTGTTTTACAGTTTGTTAGAGGTTTTCGCTTTGGAGTACTTTGGTTTGTTATAATTGGGCTGATTGTTGTTATTTTTTTGTATAGTTGGTTTTTCTTAACCAAGTCTTCATTTGTGAACCTGAGTTTACTATTTTCTAGATTCAATATGTCTATCTACTTATGAGCACTATCTAATTGAGATACGAGTTTTTGGATTTCTTCCTTTAGTGCTCGTTCTTGATCATAGTCTTCGTCTACTGATATGTCAGACATGCTACTAGCAGTGCACTCGATTATCTGTGATGTTGAGTCATTGTCGTCTGGAGCATGGTCCGAATTGGTTCGAACTCGCGTACGACGAAATGTAATATTTTCTAGGAAGTTCATACTAGAAATCTTGAAATTAATCTAATTTAATTCTCAAAAAGGAACTTCTTGTCATTAAACGTATTGTCTAGGCACAAAATACAGATAGTACAGAAGTCAATCACATGTATGTACTTCACTTTTCATACCTACGCTCGGCGCTCGCGCTAGGGTTGACAACTTTGGCTTATGCACAAAACACTATCGTGGTAGTGGCACTCGTATCTAGTTGTTTGATTTATTTTTGAGCTTATTCTACAATATTAAAACAAAATAATAAACATAGTATTACAATACAAAAAGTTTACACAACTTTTATTCTGTAAACTTTTACATTTGTCAATTTTCACTATCGAAAATCCCTAATAACTTCAAAACAGATTACCCTATTTACACAATTTATTTTGCCGTAGGCCCTAGCCGTTTTAGACCTAAACCTATCAATGACACTAAAAACAACACAATATCTACAAGAACAAAAAATCATGTTTGCAACTTACGTAATAGTTGGTGGCGTGAATTTATCTTACAAAAAAGTTACTTCGTTTATACGGATTCAAAATAGGAAACTTATTTCGATCGAGCTTAGATAGGCATTTTTAGTTGCTCCATTTTTGCACTTCACAGACGTGTCTCAAGCGGGTGGAACCCGCGCTCGCACTACTCCCAACCACTCCGAGATAACGTGTCTGTGAGCGGTGTCTATGTGTGCGTTGCTAGAGCGGACTTTGCATGTAGATTGTCTTCTGTACATTGACATAGAAAAGTATGGACTGGAAATACCTACAAAAAAAGGGTGCATAGTGCATACCTACAACTCGTATTGTCGCATAAAATGGCTGCCATTGCTAGGGTTGTGTCAATCAAGGAGCATTGGTGTTACTATTATCGAGTATCGATACTAAATATGAGTCTTACTAGTTATCACATTTGGATCTTAATAACTTACTTAATTAAAGTCCGTCGCGCGCGCGCAGTCTTACGCGTCGCTTGCTTTTTGCTACGATCGGTTTTTTTGCGTCGAGCGAAATGTCCGCCACAGTAAAGTGTCCTCAGTGTAATATTGTTATTGACGAATTGCTATGTTTCGTGCAAAATAAGCTGTCGACAAGTGATGACGATACCTTAATTCGCATATGTTTTTCGGCCTTTAGTAATGATGAAATCAAAAATTCGAAAGCGTTACTTTTTGAATCTGTTCCGACTAACAAAAGGAATATCAAACGGAAACAAAAGGGCAAAGAACACCGTGACTTAGCCGACATAATTGGCCTGTTCAAGTCTACTGACCCTGATGTGATCCCGATTTTCGTCGCGCGGCACCTTGAAAATCTACCCCCAATCACATTTGATCACTTGGATGTGACTAAGTTGCTCAAGGATCTCACCTTACTCAAGGATGAAGTGCGAGAACTGAAGTCAACAAGTGTGACGGTAGATCAATTGGAGAAACTCAAGATGGATCTGCAGTATGACCTCAAGTTTGGATCGTTGATTGAGCATGCGCGGAACGAACAGTGTGTGAATTTGAAACGAGGGGGCGGCAACGGAGACATCTCTCCTGGTAACTCGTCATACAGAAGTCTGGAGGCTTCCAAAAATGCAGTGCAAGGTCCGAGAAATCAAGATAGTGTCGCCGAACTCTCGGTTCATATTACTGATAAACAAAGTCCGTTTATTCAAAGCGGTGGGTATGTTGAGAAGGAGCGGCCGTTATCAGTGTCGAGAACCGGTTCTGTGACGCGCGCTCGCTCGCCGTCGCCCGTACAAACAGCTGTGGGTGTTACGTCACAGTCGCAGCGATTGAACTCAGATAGTAAACAAGTGCCACATTGCGGTGATGTTTTGCCTAGAAAGGAGAATGATGGCTGGATCGTTGCAACGTATCGTAAACCAAAGCAAAAGTACCGATACGCTGGGAAAACGGGGGTTGCTAAAGACACAATAGGGTGCTTTAAAGCTGCTGATAAGAAAGTACCGATGTTTATCACGAATGTGCACAAAGATTCACATACAGCTGACATCATAAAGCACATTGAAATAAAAACTCGCGAGGTAGTTAAATTGGAAAAACTGTCTCTACGAAAAAAGGTTGACTATGATGCGTACAAGTTTTTTCTGAATCCAAAGTACCAGTTTTTTTGGATGAAAACATCTGGCCGCAAGATATAATATTCAGACGTTTTGTGCATTATAGTCAAAGACGTAAGGACGAGTACTCGCTTAAAGTCGGTTCTGTAAACAACAACAATGACTGATAATAGTTTGTTACGATTTGCCAGCTTTAATTGTAGGAGTGTTAAGCGTTCTATTGAGGGCGTTCGTGAACTTTGCGCAACGTGCGACATAATAGCACTTCAGGAGTGCTGGCTGCTGCCGGAGGAGCTGCCGTTCCTGAGCACCATCCATGGTGACTTCAGCAGCACGGGGACGTCGGCCGTTGATACGTCTGCTGGCATGCTCCGTGGGCGACCCTATGGAGGGGTGGCTCTGCTATGGCGAAAAAGTGCGGTCAGTGATGTGTCGGTCGTTCCGAGTGATAACCCGAGAGTGTGTGCGATACGTATTGATTCGAGTGAGAGGCCTTTCATTGTGATGAGTGTGTACATGCCCACGGATGCAGTGAGTAACCTGACTGAATTCTCACATTGTTTAGGACTGGTAAGTGCGATCGTGGACAGTAGTGATGTGGAGGCGGTTTATTGTCTTGGTGACTTCAACGCGCATCCGCATGGACTATTTTTTACGGACTTGTTGAACTACTGTAGTGATAATAACTTTTCATGCGTTGATGTAGATAGGATGGGACTGACATCGGACACGTACACGTATGTCAGTGATTGTAACGGGGCTAGGCGATGGCTTGATCATTGTCTCTGTACAGAATCATCTCTGAAAACAGTTCGTAGTGTTAGTGTTAAGTATGATGTTATGTGGTCGGATCATTACCCATTGTTGATCGAATGCGATCTTAATATAATTAGGCCGAAAGTGAAGCATAGTATGACCTTTGACAACTTAGTTGTGTGGGGAGAAAGAAGCTCAGATGCTACCTACACCTACAGGCAAGAATGTCATCGGCGATTGCGAAATATTGACTTCCCTCGCGTACTGTCTGATTGTTGTGATCGCATGTGTAGTGATTCGGACCACAATCTAATAATTGATTGCCTGTATCGGGATGTGGTAGCCGCTCTAAGGGAGGCCGCCATTGTTAGCAGGGAGACACGAGTCATTGGTAGGAGGCCGAAGCGCGTGGTGGGTTGGAATAAGCACGTCAGCGGGGCACACTCGTACGCTAGGCTTAAGTTTAATGAATGGCTTAATTGTGGCAAACCTACGTCTGGCGTGATTTATAAGGAAATGTGTGACACTCGTAAGATCTTTAAATCCAAATTAAGGTGGTGCCAGAATCACCAAGACCAAATCCAGATGGACATCCTAGCCGAGTTGCACACTAAAAAAGACTTTCGGGGCTTCTGGAAGTCGACAACAAAGCACAACCTTAGGCCTGGTTTGCCGGTGAGCGTCGATGGCGTGTCTGCTGAAAGGGATATTGCCAATGTTTTCAAATCTCAGTTTTGTATCGAGCCAAGCAGTAGTCCACCCTGTGAGGTGGTCGATGCTGAGTTACAGTGTACTGTCCTGGAACCAACAGTTAAGTTCTCAGCCGCGGACATAGCTAAGACCATAGGGTGTATGACCAGGGGTAAGTCTCCAGGACATGACGGACTCAGCATCGAGCATCTACAGCATGCAGGTCCCCACCTGCCACGTGTTTTGGCCATGCTGTTCACGTTCTGCCTTCGCCATTCGTATTTGCCGGACGAGCTGATGAGAACGGTCGTAGTACCAATTGTTAAAAATAAAACAGGTGACATATCAGATAAAAACAATTACAGACCGATCTCATTAGCGACAGTCATCGCGAAGGTATTTGACAGCATGCTTAATGCTCAGTTAAACAATACAATAACTTTACACGATAACCAGTTTGGCTTCAAGCCCAAACTGTCCACAGATAGTGCTATACTGAGTTTAAAGCATGCTGTCAGATATTACACGGATCGGAGCACGCCTGTTTACGCCTGCTTCCTCGATCTGTCCAGAGCGTTTGACCTGGTTTCGTACAAAGTGCTGTGGAAGAAGTTGCTCGAAAGGCAAGTTGCGCCTGAAATTGTTAAAATCTTCCAGCACTGGTACGGGAACCAGGTCAATAATGTTAAATGGTCGGGAGCTCTGTCGGACTCGTACAGGTTGGAGTGCGGGGTGAGGCAGGGAGGATTGAGCTCACCAACGCTCTTCAATCTGTATATCGATGGACTTGTTGCCGGGCTCAGCAGCCGCCATGTTGGATGCCATGTTGATGATGTTTGCTTTAACAACATCAGCTACGCTGATGATATGGTGCTGCTGAGCGCGTCAATAGGGGGACTTAGAGAACTAATAAGCATTTGCGAAACGTACGCTCATAAACATGGCCTAAAATATAACGTCAAAAAGAGCGAGCTTATGGTTTTCAACGCGGGTTCTAAGTGTCCGGCGGAGGTTCCACCAGTAAGACTATGTGGGGTGCCCTTGGAGCGGGTACATACTTTTAAGTATCTGGGCCATATTCTGACGTCCGACCTGAAGGACGACGCTGATATTGAGCGAGAAAGGAGAGCGCTGTCGGTGAGGGCGAATATGATTGCCCGCAGGTTTGCTCGTAGCTCCAAGGATGTGAAGATCACCTTGTTTCGAGCCTACTGCACATCTTTTTATACGAGTAGTCTGTGGGTGTCATATTTGCAGAAATCCTACAGCGCTCTCCGCGTTCAATATAATAACGCGTTGAGGGCTCTGCTGCGGCTACCTCGCTTCTGCAGCGCATCGAGAATGTTCGCGAGCGTCCGCATTGACTGTTTTTATGCCAGCATGCGAAAGAGGGCAACTTCGATAGCGAGTAGGGTGCGGGGCAGTGGCAACAGTCTTCTTGCCGTTGTTGCCAACAGGTTGGACGGCCCTTTCATGTTGCACTGGCAGGGCTTACATGCACCCGTATATCGGGCTTGGGGCAGGTGAAAATTTTGAAATAACCCTTATCATAGGTTTTTTGTTATAATTAATTATAGAATTTATTTATTTAATATTTACATAATTTATGCTAATACCTATTTAAAATAATAATAATAATATGTACATTTATATGAAAAAAAATTAGCAAAATGATCATAGGGCATCAAAAAATTCGTCCGCATCGCTGTCAACAGGAACAGTGCCCAAAAGGCTGGCAGCATTGCCACGTTGTATGGCAATGCTAATTCTTTGGCCAAGAAATAGGCCAGCCCTCTGGTCACGTGAAGAGTCGACTAACCGCTTGGCGATATCTCGAAAAACCAAGTGGGCACTCGGACCCCATGGCCCTAGTGTTTCAACCCCAAACGGCTCGAACATATAACTCCCAATCAGGTTGGAATATTTTCGCCGTTTGAGGTTTTCTGCACCTGCAGCAGCCGCCCCAGCACAGCCCACCGTGCTAGGAAGATGGGATGGCGCAAGGGTGTCGACACATGTTGCATCCCACAATATAATATAATTAATTGTGTTTTGTGATTTTATATAATTTTTATTTATTTTTATTCATAAAATTTCAATTTTTTTTTATAGCATTTTTACAATTTGACAATTTTATATTTGACATTTTATTTATTTTTATTCAATTCTGACATTTTTATAATTTTATTATTATTATTTTAAATTTAATGAACCTATTATTTTTTAAATGATCACAATGTTGTTTTGGGTTTTTACCTGTCTTGACTTTTAATGTATTTAATTGTATGTAATTTTGATTGTAATTTTAATGATGAATGTTAAACTATGGACTAGAATTTTATAATGTCTGAAATAAATAAATTATTATTATTATTAACTAGGGTTACCTTTATAATAACGTATCCTACTTTATTTTCGATAAATATACTTTATCATCATCATCATCATCATTTCAGCCGAAAGACGTCCACTGCTGGACATAGGCCTCCCCCAAGCACTTCCACTTCGACTGGTTCTGTGCTTCTCGCATCCAACGGGTTCCTGCGGCCTTCACAAAGTCGTCGGTCCACCTTGTGGGAGGCCTTCCAACGCTACGTCTTCCGGTACGCGGTCGCCACTCCAGAACCTTTCGGCCCCATCGGCCATCTGTTCTGCGAGCAATGTGCCCTGCCCACTGCCACTTAAGTTTGGCAATTCTTCGGGCTATGTCGGTTACCTTGGTTCTCCTGCGGATCTCCTCATTCCTGATTCGGTCACGCAGGGAAACTCCAAGCATAGCCCTCTCCATTGCCCTTTGGGTGACTTTTAGCCTTCTTATAAGGCCCATTGTGAGCGACCACGTTTCAGTGCCATAAGTCATCACTGGCAACACGCACTGGTCAAAGACTTTCGTCTTGAGACACTGCGGTATGTGGGACCAGAAGATATCGCGTAGCTTCCCAAACGCTGCCCAGCCGAGTCGGATTCGACGATTGACCTCTTTCTCGAAGTTAGACCTCCCTAACTGGACAGTTTGCCGGCCCTCAACTGCTCCTTAGTTTTTTTTCGTGAACAATTCTGGCCTGTAGAGGCAGAACTTTGGCTCGCAGCATTGTGAGAAAGTGCGTTGTTTGCACACGACTGCGAGGAAAAACTATGGAGCCGCTGATGGGCAATTTACCTGTAGATAGGGTCACACCTTGTTATCCGTTTCAAGTACATATGTGGCGTTGATTTCGCTGGACCTTTCCTTATTTCTAGTAAGAAAGGGAAGGGTAACCGAATAACTAAATGTTATCTTAACGTTATAGTTTGTTTTGCTACAAAGGGCATTCATTTAGAAATCGTTAGTGACCTTAGCACTAACGCATTTATCCTTAGCTTGCGGCGATTTATCGCTAGGAGAGGTAGACCTCATACAATTTATTGCGACAACGGCACAAATTTCGTTGGAGCAAATAACGAGTTGGGTAGGTTGCTATTGGCTAGTGTAAATTCTATTTATGACTACACCAATGCTGAAGGCATTAAATTCGTATTATTAATCCCCCATATTCCCCGACTTTTGGTGGAATTTGGGAGGTGGGCGTTAAGTCTGCCAAGTTCCACCTAAAGCGAATTATGGGCAACGCTAGCCTCACGTACGAGGAATTGGACACATTGTTCACACAAATTGAAGCCATCCTCAATTCCCGTCCTCTTTCCCCTCTATCATCCGAACCTACTGACTGTTCCCCATTGACTCCCGGCCACTTCCTTGTGGGACGGCCCCTAACATCGCTGCCGTCTCCACCTATCACGTTAAAGGCTCCAGACCGATACAAGATGATTGAAAAGCTGAGGCAGCATTTTTGGCAGCGTTGGCACCAGGAGTACCTAGCTGAACTGCAGCAGCGGACGAAATGGCGTTTGAAAGATAGAGAGTTGAAGCTGGGAGATTTAGTGATACTAAAGGAGGAGAACGTGCCACCCCTAAAATGGAGACTCGGGCGAGTCCAACAACTTTATCCTGGAAAGGATGGAGTCTGCAGAGTGGCCGACTTCCACACTGCGAGAGGCACCGTTCGACGTGCGATAAACCGAGCCTGTCTTCTCCCCCTTACGGAAGAACTTGAAAGCAGCAGCTTTCAAGGGGAGGAGGATGTTCACGCGACGAACCAGTCCGCGGGGACCAGAGGGAGCTGAGGGGCGCGCGGGAAAGGCGCGCACGCAGCTCGCGCCGCCCGCCATGACACACCGCTACGAACGCCGAAGCGAGACCACGTCTCGCCATACATAGCTATAAATCTATACTACCTATACCGATTAACATTATCTATGCAGAAACGAATTAAAGAACATTGTTTATAACGAAGCCTTAATTATTGAGAAGAACCCGACCAACTCAAGAGCTGCTCGTAAATAACAGCTCCGACAGTGCCTATTTTGCGTTATGCGGGAGAAACCGGAAGGCGATGCCAGTATAGGTAGGTATAAGCGTACACTAAATTGTAGGTGGTTGGTTGTTGGCTAGCCCTACGGCGATGTCTTGGGATCGAAAGAAGCAAAATAAATTTATTCTTCTTTCACTAACCATGCGAAAAACGACCCGAGTGTAATCACTTGGCTATTGTAATATCGTCATAGGACTTAGTTTTAAGCCACTCGGTTGCCTACTACTTTTTTACAATCCCGGTACTTCATGGAATACATACGTATTTCTTTATTTAGCAGATTGTATAGGTGAGATAATTGCCTTGGGTACCTATTGTCTTTTAGCGAAAGCAGATCTAACCTTGACAGTTTGAGCGACCAAGTAGCTCCTTCTGCTTTTAGGCTTAGAGGGATCATACGGAAGGGTTGTGTGCTTTCTTAGAATAAGTTGTAGCAAATATAGCTTTCTTACAGACAGAAGATCTGACAATTGGTAGAGACTTTGGGTGTGGTATCTGTAGGGCTTAAAGAACATGACTTTAAGTAAGGTTCTCTGCGCCCTCTCAAGTTCCAAAAACTTTATTTTGGTTGTCCCTCCCCAGCAAGGCAGACAGTACATGAGGATAGATTGGACCAACGTTATGTATGCTTCAGAAGTTGCTGCGAAGCCACGTGTCGCAGAGTTTTGAAGGTCCATATCAGCTTCCTTACTCTCTTCATTAGAAGTTCGGTGTGCGTATGTCAGGATAGGCGCTGGTCAATCATAACACCTAGATATTTAATATGTTGAACCCTGTCAATTTTTAAACATGGGCAGTCGGGGGTGGGGGCGTTGGGACAGTTGTGGATTTTAATTTGGAAATCCCGGGACGGTTGCGAGTTATTATACTTAGTAAAGCAGATGTAATTGGATTTGGAAGTATTTAGCGTGAGGAGACTATGGTTTAGCCAGGCTGCTATCTTGGAAAGACCACATTCGGCTAACCTTGTAACATCAGCCCAAGTCTTAGCAGTAAAGACAATGGCAGTATCGTCGACATACGAAAAAATGAGCCCGCCATCAATCTTCATGTTGCAGAGGCTATTAATGTAGGCAAGGAACAATGTTGGTCCAAGGACACTGCCCTGGCCGACTCCGAAAGTGACGGTTGACTCAGAGCTGGTGTACTTCGCAATTTTAATCGTTTGTTTGCGGTTGCTGAGGTAGGATTTAAAAAGCTCAAGAGCAGGTCCCCTTATGCCGATACGTTCTAGCCTGTGTAAAAGTAAGGGCACAGACACTGTGTCAAAGGCCTTTTTGAGGTCAAGAAAAACAGCTAGACACTTGATTCCACTATCCACACCGTCCACCAGAGCAGAAGTTAGTGACAGAACAGCATCCTCAGTAGACTTTCCCTGTCTAAACCCAAACTGAGAAGGCGATAGTATGTTATATTTAGAGAGGAACTTAATTAGGCGTGAGTTTATAAGTTTCTCAACAATTTTTGAAATGGACGGTAGGACCGAAATTGGTCTATACCTAGTTAGACGGGTCAGACTTGTCCCCTGACTTATACACAGGCGTTATGAGTGCAATTTTCAGAGCATCGGGGAAAATTCCTTGCGCGAAACATAAATTAATCAATTGGTACAACTTGTTCTGTCTTTTTCGATTGATCTTCGAGTCGTTACATTTTTGACTTTAGTTCCTCATTTTGAGCGGTCAGAAAAGCCATAGAGGATTCTATGTTGCTATTCGTGGTTTTTATTTCCATTAGAGTCGGATAGATCTTCTTAATCTCGTCTTGTTGTGGTGACATTAGAGACGATATTAGTTCTTTGACCTCCTCCTTGAAGGCGCGGAAGTCAGAGTGGTAGTCATAAAGATCCTCTACCGACCTCTTGTAATGACGAGAAACAAAGTTAGGAGGTGTGCTTTGTTCAGGTTGATCGGAAATGTTCGACTCAGAAAGGGATTTGCCACTCATTTCCTCCATTCCGAGTATCAGGAGATAATAATTCAGAGACGATATGCTACAGCAGGTTAGCTGTTGTACTTATGTTTCCTTGCATTGTTTTATAACGAACTGCACAATTTCAACCGAGTAAAATCGGCTCATGTTACAAGGAGAAGATAAATGCAAGGAGGTCCTTCGCACACAGCGGTGGTCCAGTCCACACGGTAGGCTGTCCTTGACGGTCCAATGACGTGCAAATAGGCGGGGCTTTGCACTAATTAGGGGTGTTGCCGTGCGCGTGGGCAGGTAAATGAATAATTCGTACCTTTAGATTGGCCGATTTACTTCGATGTACTAGGGCACCAGGAGTAGTGAAGAGGTTTTTTTTTTATTTAGTGACTGGGCGACTCCAGGTATTCGTAAAAGCAGGGAAAAACTTTTTGAACTCTATGGCTTAAAGCAACATATGAATAATACAAACTTTCATCAGTATGTTGCAAAATATTCAAAAACTTTTAAAAGTGTGTGCCAAAAAGCTAAAGCTCTTTATATTAGCAATAAAATAAAATCAGCTGATGATAAAATAAAAACTACCTGGCAAATAATAAATAATGAAACGGGTAGGAAAAAAAATTGCGTAACACTGAATTTAATTTAGAGACTGCACATGGCCCTATCAACTCAGATGTAGAAATAGCTCAGGAATTTGAAAACTTTTTTCTAATATTCCCCTTAAAACTACTGAAGCTTTAAATTCATCCCCCACGCTTTCTGCTGCCTTACTTAAAAATAATGTAAAGGCATGCCCTTTGGAGTTTAGGTTTAAGCATACAAGCCCCCAGGCTGTTATAAAAGCTTTTAGAGATCTTAACATTAAATCAACAGAAGATCTCTGGGAAATGTCTGTAAAAGTATGTAGATCTTTCATCGAAACTATTGCGCCCTATTTAGCTTTCATATTTAACACCAGTGTTGACCAAGGAGTCTTTCCGGATCTTATGAAACATAGTAAAGTAGTACCATTGTTCAAATCCGGTGATAGTAAAGATCCTAACAATTATAGACCTGTGTCAATTCTACCAGTTCTCAGTAAGGTGTTTGAAAAGTTGATGCTCAATCAAATGTTACGTCACTTTAATAAAGATTCCATCTTTCATGAACCGTTTCACCAAAGGGCGTTGCACTACTGACGCCGGTGTTACCCTAATAAAGAACATTTTTAACGCCTGGGAAGAAGCACAAGATGCCATTGGAATCTTTTGCGACCTCTCTAAGGCGTTCGATTGCGTCAACCACGAGACACTTCTGATGAAACTGGAGCACTATGGAATTAGAAAAACAGCACTTGACTTGCTAAGATCATACCTGAAAGATAGAAAGGTTAAAGTTCAAGTAAACGGCGTAAACTCATTAGGGTCTTGAATGACAATGGGTGTTCCTCAAGGTTCGATATTGGGTCCATTCCTCTTTTTAGTTTACATTAATGATTTACCCCAATTACTTCAAAATCAACCGAAGATGGTGTTATTTGCAGATGACACATCATTAATCTTTAAAATAGACCGACGGTCACAAAATCTTGACGACGTGAATAACTCTATTCTTCAGGTCCAAGATTGGTTTACGGTAAATAATTTAGTACTTAATGAAAAAAAAAAAACAAATGCATTAGATTTAAATTACCGAATGTTAGAAGTAGCGAATGTGAAATTATATTGAATGGCCAAAAACTAGAATTTATTGATCAGACAGTTTTCCTAGGAATCACTCTAGACGAGAAATTACAATGGGGACCTCATAAAACATCTATTGCGGGGCGGCTAAGCTCCGCCGCTTATGCTGTTAGAAAGATAAGACAGTTAATAGATGTAGAAACCGCGCGTTTGGTCTATTTTAGTTACTTCCACAGTATTATGTCATATGGCATTTTACTATGGGGTCGGGCTGCTGACATTGAATCCATTTTTATTTTACAAAAGAGAGCTGTCAGAGCCATTTACAATCTACGTCGTCGCGAATCTCATAAGGAACTATTTAAAAAGGTTAATATCATGACGGTACCTTGCCAATTCATTTATGAAAATATTATGTATGTAAGAAAAAATCAACATCTTTTTAATAAAATAAGTGATAGGCATAATTTTAATACTAGAAATACAGATAAATTAGATCAACCATTTTTCAGATTATCTACAGTACATACATCTTTTATGGGGTACTGTGTTAAATGCTACAACAAAATACCTTGTGACATATTGCAATTAAATGAAATAAAATTTAAAATTGATATTAAAAGTACACTTTGTAAACAAGGATATTACAAATTAGAGGATTATATCCAAGATAAGAATGTTTGGAAACATGATGGTCCTGCTCCATAGGACAATCTAAAAGTCTAGACAGAATCAAACTTGTTCCTAATTTAATAAGGTGTAACAGAATAAACGCAAGTCCTGAAAGTAGTTTGTTCATAATTGATTACTGAAAGGTGTGCATTATGTTACGCATAGTATATATATATGTAGGAATGGAACGCAACGGATGCATGAAATGAGTGAAAGAGACAGAAGTATAAGTGTGAGTGAAACAGGTGATGTATGCTTGGGATGACGTGAATGTTTAGGAAGAGAGCGGAACACAAATAAAATGGAAGAACGACGATACGGTGTGAAAGACGTTGGGTGTTAATTATAAGTTGTTTAAAGAAATTAAACCAAAATTAATTTAAAAGACCTCTTTTTATTGGCTCAACGACCTGATCCCACAAATTTTGGGGGCTCGTCCGGGATCAGGCCAATAAAAGTCAACAAAAGGCGTAATAAGACGAAGTACCGGCGCGCGGCAAGCACGTGCTCGGCTAAGAAGAAAACTGCAGAAGTAAGAAAAGACGATGGCTACAGACGACAAACAAGCGGCAATGGGCTTCGGGCTCGCAGACGGATTAGCCGGCATAGGGAAGTTCAGCGGCGATAACAAAACTTATTCGTCGAGCAAATGGGCGCAGGATATTGACGATAATGCCGAAATTTTCCAATGGACGGCTCAGCAGACTTTAATTATAGCACGTAGAACGCTTACAGGAACGGCGGCGTTATGGCTACGGTCAGAGAAAACTTTCAAGTCGTACGATGATTTAAAAGCTGCCGTCATCAAAGAATTTCCTGATTCTGTCAACGTAAAAGAAATCCACGAGCTGATGTCTAGCAGGAAAAAGCAGAAGAATGAAACATATTTTCAGTACATGCTATCAATGAAGGAATTAGCACGGCGGGCGAAGTTTCCAGACTACATTGCAATTCAATACATCGTTGACGGCATCGAAGATTATGAATCTAATAAGGTCATTTTGTACGGGGTGACGACTTTCACGGTGTTAAAAGAAAAATTAGCTATCTATGAGAAAATGAAAACAAAAGCTGGGGAGCGTGCAAATAAAAGTGAGCGATCGAAAGATAAAGCAGTCAGCGACAGGCAGCCAAAGGCGTTGTTATAAGTGTGGAAGCGTCGGGCATGAGTCGAGTGCATGTGAAAATGGTGTAAAATGTTTCAAGTGCAATAAGAAGGGCCATATTTCTACGCAATGTAAGGAAAAGGCAGAGCAGTCATCAAACCAACATGGCGGCGGCGGTGAAGCGAAAACCAACGAACAAAAACGAACGTTGTGTGTGACTGACTTCACTTCAAACGTTGGTGCTGAGGTTGGTCAACATGACAGCGATGACAGCAGCGGCAAGATGGCGGAATACCAACCTAACATTTGCACGAACTTCGTTAACAACAATGGGACTCATAACACGATGAAAACAAATGCGAAAGTACAGCTTGAAAATGCCTGCAAGATAGTAATGGTGAATAAGTGTGAAGTGAATGCGTTGATTGACTCTGGCAGCGAAGTAAACCTTATGTCGAGTGAACTTTCTGTGCGTATAGGGGCCCCGAGGGCTGAGAAAACGGTCACCACGTTTGCAGGGCTAGGGTGTAGCAAAGTGACCGCAACAGAAAAGTTAACGGTTGATGTAAGGATAGATGGACACGATTATAGTGTTAAGTTTTATGTTGTACCTAGAGATGCCATACCTTGTAGAATAATATTGGGTCAAGATTTTCTTAAAGATGTGTTTACTGTATTGTCTAAAGGGTCAATAGTTATAACTCCAAGTGCTGAAAACTGGCTCAGTAAATTAAGTTATTCTGTGTGTGTTGATAATTCTTATGTTTTAGGTGAGATCCAAAACGAAGAGATAAGGCGACAAGTTATAAGTTGTGTGAATAGTTATAATCCTGTTCAAACCAAGGATGCTCCAGTTGAATTACGCATAGTGCTTAAAGACGACATACCAGTGGCCCAGCGTCCAAGGAGAATATCGATGGCTGAACAGGTGACAGTGGAAAAGCAGATAACAGAGTGGCTCGGAGAGGGGATAATTAGAGTAAGTTTCTCAGAGTATTCTTGCCCTTTGGTGCTAGTTAAGAAAAAGGATGGTAGTACGAGAGTGTGTGTGGACTACCGATCCATCAATAGAAATATGGTTAAAGACGAATTTCCACTTCCCATTATTGAAGACTTGATAGATAGACTTAAAGGTGCCCGAGTATTTAGTGTGCTGGATTTAAAGAACGGATTTTTCCATTTAAAAGTGAGTGAGGATAGTATAAAAATATACTGCTTTTGTAACGCATCATGGGCAGTACGAGTTTATAAGAGCTCCGTTTGGTTTGTCGGTGTGCCCGAAATACTTTATGCGTTTTGTAACTACAGTGTTCCAGGAGCTGATTGCAAGAGGTATCTTGGTGATTTTTATAGATGATTTGCTAATCCCTGCGTGCGATGAATTCCAGGCTTTGGAACGTCTTAAGGAGGTGTTAGCAGTCGCATCACAATATGGTTTGCAGGTGAACTGGAAAAAAGCACAATTGTTATCCCGACGTGTAGAGTATCTTGGACATAATTATCATTGAAGATGGTCAAGTGCAACCTTCTAAGGAGAAAACCGAAGCTGTAACCAGGTACCCAGAACCAAAGACTTTAAAGCAACTCCATAGTTTTATAGGACTAACCTCCTATTTTAGGAAGTACATTAAGGACTTTGCTCTAATAGCAAAACCCTTAACTGATTTGTTGAAGAAAGATGTTAATTTTGTTTTTGATGACACACAAAGAAATTCATTCAATATGTTGAAGGATGCTTTGGCGAGTAGCCCAGTGTTGAGGATTTATGATCCCCAGTTGCCAACAGAACTACACACTGATGCCTCTTCGGTAGCATACAGTGCTATACTGCTCCAAAGAGATTACACAGGTGGGTTACATCCAGTATATTACTTTAGTCGCAAGACTAATGAGGCGGAGAAGAAATATAGCAGTTACGAATTAGAAGCATTAGCTATAATCGAGGGGATAAAGAAGTTTAGGCATTACTTATATGGTAAAAATTTCAAGATTGTAACAGACTGTCAAGCTTTTCAGAAAACTTTAAACAAAAAAGACCTAACCACTAGAGTAGCACGGTGGGTATTACTACTAGAAGAGTACGACTACGTGATCGAGCACAGGCCAGGTAATAAAATGCAACATGTGGATGCCTTGAGTAGAAACCCGTTTGTTGCTGTCGTCGAGTTAAGTCTACATGACCAGGTCAAGCGAGCACAGATATTGGATGAAGGTATCAAAGCAATAATTGAAGTTTTAAAATTACAATCGTACGAAGATTACATGTATAGTGATGGTTTGCTGTATAAAGGACCCGATAAAAGGTTGGTAATTCCTAAAAGTCTAGAAATTGAAATGTTCAAGAGGATACATGAAAAGGGTCATTTTGGAAAGAAGAAAATGATCGAAATATTAGAGAAAGACTATTATATCAAGAATTTGCAGAAAAAAATAGAAGAATTCATGCTAACATGCATACCATGTTTACTGGCCACTAAGAAGGAAGGGAAACAGGAAGGATTCCTAAATTGTATAGATAAGGAGAGCATTCCTTTGCACACAATCCATTGTGACCATATAGGACCACTTTCAGAAACAAGAAAGCTGTACAATCACATTTTAACCTTGGTTGATGCCTTCACAAAGTTTGTGTGGTTGTTTCCAGTAAAAGGAACAACCAGTAAAGAGACAATTGACAGATTAATGGTACATCAGCAGACATTTGGTAACCCCGTACGTTTGATTTCAGACAGAGGAGCTGCATTCACTAGCAATGACTTCAAGGAGTACTGTCAAAGTGAAAACATTCAACACATCACAATCACAACAGGTGTTCCAAGAGGAAACGGACAGGTGGAGAGAATACACCGAATAATAAAAGCAGTGTTAACGAAACTTTGTATTGCAGATCCCTCACAGTGGTATAAGCACGTCAGCAGTGTTCAGCGCTCTCTGAATGGTACTTACCAACGAAGTATTGCAACCACTCCATTTGAGCTACTGATGGGCACAAAGATGAAAAATAAGGAAGATGTTGAAATTTATAATTTGATCCAGCAGGAAAACCAAGTAAACTTTTTACAGAACAGGGAAGAACTTAGAATGAAGGCAAAAGAACAAATTATTCGAGTACAGGAAGAAAATCGAAAGACTTACAACCTAAGACGAAAGGAATCCCACAAATATAAGGTTGGGGATATAGTTGCTATAAAGCGTACACAGTTTGGTACAGGCCTAAAGTTAAAGCCGCAGTATCTAGGCCCATACAAAGTAACTCAGGTAAAGAGGAACGATCGCTATGATGTAGAGAAAGTTAATTCTATGTCGGAAGGTTCGCGATTGACAAGTGCTTCTGCAGACATCATGAAGCCATGGCCTGGAAATGATGGTAATTGATTAGTAGTTATGTAGTTTTATTCATTTTTGTTTTGTTGTACTGAGTGTCAGTACACGCTTAAGATTCCTACAGATAATCATTTCTACAGGTAATCTTGACCTAATGTTATTGTTGTATCCAGTGTTGGTATGTGAGAAGTTTTTATTTCCTATGTTTTTATGATGCTAAGTTTAAACCATAGTGTTGGAGCGCCTGCGCAATTGGTCTTAGCTTTAAGTGTTCCGTCCTTTCCAAACTAGTATGTTTTCGTTATGTGCTGTATGCATGTCATTATTCATGTGTCATTCTTACGACAACTATTAAAAAACTCATACACGTTACATGTTCCTGCTGTCTTTTTTATTTTAATCACGCTAATTTCCGCACATATTGGTCCATTACGAGCTGGATTGATTAAATAGCAAGGATCTGCTATTATTATAAGAAGATCAAGAAGTTAATGGTGAAATTAGCGAATATTAATTTAATAGTTCAACGACGTTACTGACCGGCAGTGTGGTATGTGAATCAAGTACATAAAATAAAGCGGTGTTAAGTGTAATGTATTGATAATATCGTCACCCAACACTCAATCAGGTAGTATATTACGCCAATTAAGGATATAAAAGGTTAGTCTTAATAATTAGATGCCATTGTGTTGTGCGTAATTACTTTGTTCCGATAATTACCCTACCATTTGCATTGTGATAGTTTTATTGTCAGTATTGTGTATTCACAGCAATTAAATTAGACATCATTCTTATATAAGTGGAGTAATATTGATTTATTAATTATCTACATTATATTGTTTTAATTTATTTGTTTTTGCCAAAGTAATCACTAATCACGTTAAGTATTTTTGCATAGGTAGTAGGTACTTAGGAGTAATATAATTTAAGAGTGTTAGATGTTGTTATTTAATGTTTACTGTTAATGGAATTACCGCATTATTTTAGTTATTGTGCTGTTGTACTTTAAACAAGTCATTGTTAGTTTATTGAGTTTTGTTTATGAATAGAAACGAGTTGCATTCAGGTACTTAGGTAGGTATCACCTGTAGGTTGAATCATAAGACATACGTACTTATAATATTGTTTAAACTTTATATTGTATAAATTCCAGATTTACGCTCGAATCCCAGAATGACCGAGGAAAGGGAGTTAATAAAGAAGCGAGGTAGCTTCAAAGGCCGATTAACAGCTTTTGTCAATTATCTGGACGCGCTGGATGATAAAACGTTATCTAGTTCCAATATAACGGAACTACAGCTGCGTATAGGCAAGATGGAGTTGTTATACCAACAATATGATGAGGTACAGTTACGTATGGAGTGTATTGCTGATGATGTCAAAGCACAGTTTTCTGAGCGTTCCGATTTTGAATCCCTGTATTTTAAATCACTGTCTAGGGCTCAGGAATTTGGAAATAACTATAATAAAGATAATGAATCTGTCTCTAGAAATAAAAGTGATTTTGGTAGTAGTTATAAGCCAGTTAAGTTACCCACAATCCAATTGCCAAAGTTTAGTGGATCTTACAATAACTGGTTGGAGTTTCATGACACATTTACGAGTCTCATTCATTCCAATGATGCTATAGACGAAATCAACAAATTCCACTACCTTCGAACGTCTCTGGAAGGATCCGCTGCCGTAGTGATCCAGTCGATCGAGTTTTCAGCTACTAATTACTCTGTGGCATGGAAAGTATTATGCGAGCGGTATGATAATAAGAGATTATTAATTCACAATCATGTTTCGGCTATTTTTAACATAGAAACAATTACAAAAGAATCCTCTGTTACTTTAAAGAATTTAATTGACCAAATAAATAAACACTTACGAGCATTAGACACCTTAGGTGAGCCCGTTAAGTATTGGGATACCCTTTTAATTTACATTGTCACTCGCAAGTTGGATAGCAGAACGTTCCGTGAGTGGGAGGAGTACAAAGGCCGTATTGACAAAGATAGCAAGATAACCTTCGATGCATTCCTTAAATTCATACGTGAACGCGCTGAGTTAATTGAAACTTTGGAACTGTCGCGTAATAACCAGCCTCAATCTGTTAATAAATCAGGGGCTAAGCTGAAGTCTATGGTTACCGTCCAAAGTGGTGGTAATTCTAGTTCAGAGTCAGGTACAAAGGTTTGTCCCAAATGCAAAGGTGACCATAACTTGAGTGAGTGTGCACAGTTTCTCGCACTAAGTAACGAAGCACGTATTAAATTGATGCCGAATTTTAAAGTGTGTTATAACTGCTTTCGTTCGGGTCATTTCGCGAACCATTGTAAAAGACCAGGCTGCAAGCTGTGCAAGCGCAGACATAATACTCTTATCCATGTCGCTGATTTTAAACCTACTGTAAATAGTCATAATAATACCAATAACTCGTCTGATAACTTGTCGCCGCAATCGTCTTCGACGTCTTCTGTGACTGAGACGAATAATGTCGCGTTGTCGGCCAACGTCACATCTTCGCACAGCAGTATGAGTCATGATGTGTTATTGTCAACCGCATTAATTAAATTACATGATCGTAATGGTCGAGAACATGTCGTTCGTGCAGTTCTTGACAGCGGAAGTACATCATGCTTTGTGACGGAAAGATTATGTCGACAGTTAAATTTAGAGACTAGGCAGATAGACAGATCGATATTCGGCATTAATAACGTGACTTCTCACGTAGGTAAAACGTGTCGCATTAACATGACGTCATTACACAATAATTTCAGTACTGAACTTTATTGTTTCGTTTTACCATCAATAACTAGTGATGTGCCATGTCGTGAAGTAAATCTATCTATTCTGAACATTCCGTCTCATATCTGTTTAGCAGACCCTACTTTTAGTAAGCCCGCTCATGTAGATATCCTGATTGGTGCTGATGTCTTCTGGGACTTGCTAGGATCAGAAAGGATCAAGTTAGGTACTGGTAAGCCAATTTTATGTGAAACTAGATTAGGCTGGATTGTGTCCGGTCCTATTAGTCGTAATTACGTTGCATTGCTTTCTAGTAACATTAGGTGCAACTTTGCTAAAATCAGTTCTTCATCTGACGACGATTTCGATAAAATCCGAAGTGATTTAACTCGCTTCTGGCAGTTAGAAGAAGTAAATAACAAGTCTTCTCATTATTCGCCAGAAGAGAAGTTATGTGAAAGGCATTTTCTCAAGAATACGAGCAGATTACCTGACGGTCGTTTTTGTGTTCGTATTCCTCTCAAACAAGATCCTTCTATTTTGGGAGATTCAGTTAATAAAGCTACTCATTGCTTACAGTCGTTAGAACGTAGGTTAAAAACGAAATCTGATTTTAGTAAAATGTACCACGAATTCATGTCTGAGTATGAGTTACTAGGTCATATGACTGAATGCAAACAATCCGATTTAAGCCCATCTGGCTATTTTATTCCGCATCACGGCGTATTACGTGAAAGTAGTACCACTACGAAACTTCGAGTGGTATTCAACGCAAGTTGTCCTTCTTCAACTGGCGTTTCATTTAACGATTTACAGATGGTTGGCCCTACCATTCAGGACGATCTGTTGTCGATTCTTCTCCGTTTCAGACAGCACAAGTATGTCTTGTCAGCAGACGTCGAGAAGATGTACAGACAAATAGTCGTCCATCCGTCTGACAGATATCTGCAGCAGATATTATGGCGAGGTAAGGCCACTGACCCCGTTAAAATTTATAAATTAAACACCGTCACCTATGGTACGGCTAGTGCGCCATTTTTAGCTTTTCGATGCCTTCATCAATTAGGGCTCGATTGTAAGAATCAGAAGGTTGCTGAGGTCATAAAGCACGATTTCTATGCTGATGACCTCCTATCTGGCGGTGATGATTTAGATGAGGTCAGATTTATTCGTCAGGAAGTCACAAATATACTTTCATCGGCTGGCATGCCATTGCGTAAGTGGAAATCAAACGAACCTCAATTATTGTCTGAAGTTGCTCAATCTTCGCTTGACTTAAATATAGGTTCCAGTGAGCCTGACAAGTTGCTCGGACTAGGTTGGTATGCAAGTTCAGATGAACTAGTATTTTCCATAGGCTCAACTATATCCTGCAATAGTAACACTAAACGTGATTTACTTTCTGCGATTGCAAAGATCTTCGATCCTTTGGGGCTGTTGTCACCATTTGTAATCACATTGAAAATGTTACTACAGAGAATGTGGTTGGATAAATTATCATGGGATGATCCATTGACCCCTGAAATTAAGTTGCAATGGCAGACCATTATTAAAACTCTGCCTCTTTTAAATGAAGTTCGTATTCCTCGAATTGTTGTGTGTCATTCATACCAGGAGTTGGAACTACATATATTTACTGATGCGTCTGAGCGCGCATATGGTGCGTGCGTTTATGTTCGCAGTATTAATGATGCAGGTGAGTGCATCGTTCGGTTACTTATGGCCAAAAGTCGAGTGGCGCCAATCAAACCCACTACAATTCCAAGGTTGGAGTTGTGTGGCGCCGTAGTGGGAGCTCGTCTGTATGAGAAGGTTTTAAACTCACTTCGTCTTAAGTTCTCGCGCGTCTTTTGTTGGACTGACTCGACCATCGTATTGGGATGGCTACAGATCTTGCCTTCGAAACTTCAGCCATTTGTACGCAATCGCGTCGCTGAAATTTTAGATCAGGCGGGTCACTGCACCTGGCGGCACGTCCCAACCAATGAAAACCCAGCAGACCTACTATCTCGTGGTGTGGATAGTAGTCATCTGCAGGGTTTAGATAAGTGGTGGTCTGGTCCTGACTTTCTCCAACAAGACTCAAGTTGTTGGCCTTCGCAATTTAAATGTTTAGAATTAGGCTTGCTCCCCGAAACTCGAACTGATGTCACTTTAAATGTCGTCCTTGACACCAACGATAAGGCTTCTATTATAGATTTTAATCGTTATTCCAATTATTTAAGACTTTTACGTTCCATGGCATACGTGTTGCGATTCATTAAGGTGTGTAAACACCAATCGCCACACAGTAAATTTTTATCTGATGACGAATTAAAGGAAGCCTTAAATATTTTGATCTATCAGAGTCAACAGGAATCATTTCCCGAACATAAATTACTTTTAAATAAACACAGTTTGCCAAAAAAGAGCGTCCTATTAAAATTTAATGTGTATTTAGATGATAACAATCTAATGCGTGTCGGAGGACGTCTCGATAATTCAGATTTTACACATAATAAACGGCACCCTATAATTTTACAGTCCACTCATACTTTCACTAAATTATTATTTGATTTTGAGCACAAAAGGTTAATGCACGCAGGCCCACAACTATTATTAGCCTCGATTAGAGAATCCTATTGGCCTATAGGAGGACGAAATTTGGCCAAAGCCTGTTATCATAGATGCGTTCTGTGCCAACGTATGCAGGGTAAGGTTGTTACTCCATTGATGGGTAACCTACCGCGGCAACGCCTTCTTCCAGGTGGGTATCCGTTTGAAAGTACCGGTGTTGATTATGCAGGCCCTATCATGAGCGCTAGTCGTCAAGGTCGTGGATGTAGACTCGTCAAGGTGTACATTGCAATTTTTATCTGTTTTACCACGAAGGCTGTGCATTTGGAGCTTGTGAGTGACTTGACGAGCCATAATTATTTATTAGCTTTGTATCGGTTCATCTCACGCAGGGGTAAGCCAGTTCACATATACTCCGACAACGGTACCTCATTTGTTGGTGCGTATAACGAGCTATCTAAATTTTTGAAAATGAATTCTGATGCTTTGAGTGAAAGCATAGCTAATGATGGAATCAAATTCCATTTCATTCCCGCGTATACTCCACATTTCGGCGGTCTCTGGGAGGCGGGTGTCAAATCGGCAAAATATCACTTAAAGCGAGTGTTGGGACAATGTAATTTAACTTTTGAGGAACTTAACACCACATTAGCCCAAATAGAAGCAATATTAAATTCACGCCCACTATCGCCGCTATCTTCCGACCCTGCCGATTGCACTCCATTGACACCAGGTCATTTTCTCGTCGGCCGGCCACTCACTTCATTACCACAGAAGAATTGTGAAGACCAAACTGCAACCCATCTTAGTCGTTACCAACGTATTGAGCAACTCCGCCAACACTTTTGGACTAGATGGACTAAGGAGTATGTTGCAGAGTTGCAGCAACGGACAAAGTGGCGTTCTTGCAAGAATGGCTTGAAGTTGGATGCCTTGGTAGTCATCAAAGAGGAGAATCTTCCACCTCTAAAGTGGAGACTAGGAAGAGTCATCGCCGTACATCCAGGTACTGATGGAATTGCCCGTGTAGCAGATATCAAGACCTCTAAGGGAGTCATCCGGAGGGCCTTCAACAGGATATGCCCATTACCTGTGTCTTCAGAATCGAAGTCTGGTTGAAAGCACGTCTTTCAACGCCCGGGGGCATGTTGGAGCGCCTGCGCAATTGGTCTTAGCTTTAAGTGTTCCGTCCTTTCCAAACTAGTATGTTTTCGTTATGTGCTGTATGCATGTCATTATTCATGTGTCATTCTTACGACAACTATTAAAAAACTCATACACGTTACATGTTCCTGCTGTCTTTTTTATTTTAATCACGCTAATTTCCGCACACATAGTATTAAGGTGTTTGTTTGTTAGAGTTAGTCACTTATTTAAGTAAAGTGTGAGATTGCTAGAAACCGAGAAGTTCATTTTATTATATTTTTTAAGGTTGATGCTGAGTTTAAACCATTGTATTAGGTTGTTTATTAGTTAGAGTCACTAATTTAAGTAAAGTGTGAGATTGCTAGAAGGCGAGAAGTTTGTTTAATTAGTTTTGAAAAGTTGATGTTAAGTTTAAAAAAAAAATGTTGTAATAATAACATTAAGTTACTAAGTTAAGGTAAGATTGTTGTAGCTTTATTGTTTCATTGTATCGGGAGATCAGACTGGGACAGTCTGATGTCAGAATGGCCGAGCTGTAGGAATGGAACGCAACGGATGCATGAAATGAGTGAAAGAGACAGAAGTATAAGTGTGAGTGAAACAGGTGATGTATGCTTGGGATGACGTGAATGTTTAGGAAGAGAGCGGAACACAAATAAAATGGAAGAACGACGATACGGTGTGAAAGACGTTGGGTGTTAATTATAAGTTGTTTAAAGAAATTAAACCAAAATTAATTTAAAAGACCTCTTTTTATTGGCTCAACGACCTGATCCCACATATATATATATTTTTTTTAATTATGTCATCTTATTCTAATTCATTTTTACAATCTGCGACTACAGTGGCTCACACACTTGTTAAAGTTCAACTACTTTTGCATATATTTTTTTTAAATAACTTGTAAATATGTGAGCACCATGTATCTATCACTTATTTGATTTACCTGTCATTGCTTAATTTTTAATTCTTTTTACCTTTTGTGGTAGACTAATTTTATTATGGGTGCATCGTGTTCACATATAATTTTTATTATGTATACAAGACCTTGTAAAACATTTTAAAAGAGTAACGGTTGTCAAACAGGAAACAAGTTACGCGGATAGATAAAGTATGTACGATATCAAAAAAAGAACGTACCTATGTATCTAGTCAGAGAACTAATAACAATGGCGTACCGCAAGGAGGTATTGTTTCCTCTTTACTATTTATAATTTATATTAATGACATGCCCAAACAAACACATCATCCAATGGTCTTGTTTGCTGATGATAGTACGGTAGTTCTTTAGTAATAATGATGCGGCGACACTAGAGAAAGAGATTTAATAAAAAAAAGTCTTCAAAGATTAATAGAGTGGATGGGCGCGAATAATCTGAAAATAAATGTTGACAAAACTAAAATAATGACTTTCGAACAACGGACAAACCACAAAAGACCAGACGTAAGATACGGAAACAAAAAAAATTGCAGAAACGTCATCTACAAAATTTTTAGGAATAGAGTTGGACAGAGACATGACGTGGAAAACACACACTGAAAGCGTATGTAAACGGCTGAGTCAGCATGCATACGCTTTACGCAATCTTGCGAAAGAGGTCAATCAAAGACCATTGATCACAGCATATCATGCTTACGTAACGTCAACATTACGTTACGGCATAATAATAATATATTGGGGCAACTCCACAAACGTGGAGAAGGTATTTAGAGCCCAAAAAAGATGCGTTAGGGCGATTTGCGGGATTGTAAGCACAGATAGCTGCAAACCATTTTTTGTAAATCTCCGCATATTAACAGTACCCTGCCTATACATATATGAGGTGGTTCTATTTGTGAAAAGTAATCCTCATTTGTTTGAAACATGTAGTCGGGCGCGACACAACAATAAAATAGTCAGTAGGCAACATAAAAAAGCGATATTCCAGAAAAATCTCTTAGGCATGGCTCCTAAAATCTACAATAAAATGCCTAAAGCTTTACTAGACTGTAACGATTACAATAAATTTAAAAGACAATTACATAACTTACTATTAAATAAGGCGTACTACACAGTAAATGAGTACATGACCGACAAGAACTTATTATGATGTCTATTGGGATTGACGTGAGGGTTTACTGAGTCCGATTTGTTACCTATCTACTATAACGTTAATTTGACCTTGACCAATAAGATAGTATAAGATTTGTTATAGGTACATATTGGCAGTGTTTTGACCAAAATAATATTCTGACATCGTATTTTTATTTGACATCTGATTAATTTTGCTGACATTACATGTATAAGTAATTCAAACTACAATAATTTTTATGAAACGTATAATTTTTGGCAACTGCTATGTATAATCAATTGTTAATTTAATTTAGATTTATTTTGTGATATTATCGTTCTTTTAAATGATTTTTAATTGTATTTCATTTTAATTTCTCCTGTTTATAAAAATCATTTTGCATGCCTTAATTGGTAGGACATATGAACTGCGCATTTACTCGACATCTTTAAATGTATTTGTACCATCTATGTTCAGCAATAAATAAATTGAATTGAATTGAACGGTGGAGTTTCTTGCCCATTCTTCTCCATACGAAAACTGCCTTTTGGAATGGGCGACTAGAATCATTTCTATTTAGTTTTTTTTGACGTTTAAAAGTGCCTTTAATGTGCCTATTTGAAATAAATGATTTGACTTTGACTTTATTGGTAAGTGTTCCAACTCGTAGGTCGGGCTATGGTTCTTCCGGTTTATGCACTCCTATTTTTATGCACGATTTAACTGAATTAGATTTTAGGTTTAATCATTAAATAAATAAAGAAATACGGGTTGAGTACACGAAGAAGAGAAGAGAGACAAAGATCGTCTATAAATTTAATAAAAAACGAGTTATTTATTTATTAAAATCAGTACCAGGTACTTAACAAATTACAAAACATTGTAAAAGCCAATTATTTTTAAAAGAGTAACTGTGGAGTTTTTTTCCCAGTTCTTCCCCATAGGAAACAACCAATTGGAACCGTGCACTTAGCTTCTGACGTTTCATAGGTGGCCATGTAGTGTAGGTTCTGTAGGTTTATGTGAAATAAAATATTTTGATTTCGGTGGTGTGAACCACACAGGATTATTTATGTTCACATTGCAGAATATACCGATGACGTTTCAGCGGAGGAACTAGTTTACGGAAACTATTACGGCAACGGTGCAACCCTATTCTATTTGACATATTATTGTAAACAAAATGAAAATCCCTGGAATTTTCTTGCAAATCTCAATAATACAAAAAATAAACAAACATTTGACAGCAGATCTACCACGAAACTTGTCGCATATCTAAGATGGCTGCTACGGCACTTACCTACAACTTTCACTACGTCATGACAAAAATGTCCGTAAGGATTGAGGAGCCACATCAGATTTTTAAAATCTGATCTCATCATTATTTAGCAGCAATGTAGCTTATTTTGCAGCACGAATTCTAGATTTAGCAGCAAAATATATCACTAGTTATTTTAATGCAAAAGTGGCTCCTCAATCTAAATGTTTGAATTGAGGAGCCACCTGGAACTCGTTAAGTAATAGATGAATATTTATGAAAATTTTGCATCATTTAGCAGCAATTTTGCATATTACCGTCTAAAAATTTAGGATCTGTAGCGCTAAAATAAAAGAAAATACAATACTTTTCATATGGCTCCTCAATCTAAACTCAAGAGGTGAATTTCTATTGGATGTGAGCGATCAATTATTATATTCGACATATTGATCATTTAGCAGGTGTTGTGTTTGTTTTTGCAGTATATGAGTAAAATAGTAAAACAGAGTAAATTTTGTATATGAATGCATTTTCTTTGGCTCCTCAATCCTGACGTTCTAATTATATATGTTTGACTGTAGCCACCTGAGATCTCAACGGAATCTAAAGTCAAAGATACTAACATTTAGCAGAAATGTCTGCTAAATATATCTGCACAGTTCAGCAATGTATATATTTTGGATTCTGAAAAAACAATACTCTATTTTCTTGTAAATTCAGTGTATAGGGTGACCACATTTGTGCAACAAGAGAGCAAAGTCGTTTTTTGCTGCGAGTTCAAAATTGAATCACGAGCGTAGCGAGTGATTCTAAAGTTGAATCTTGAGTGTGGCGAGGGATTCAAAGGCACGAGATGCAAAAAACTTTGCTTTCGTGTAACACTTTCAGTCTATCAAAAAGTACTCTGTGTGTAACACACATAACTTTTCACTTCAGCAGCGAGAACACTTTCCCTGCGTTCCGAGATAGGGAAATAATCGATGTGAGCGTGCTTAATTATTTGAATTAGAGTGAGCGCGATAACGACGTCCCGTGAATCGTCATAGATGACGTCATGACATGCGCCATCTTGCGATAACGCCGACCATGCCCTAGAATAATATCACCGTGAGCGCTGTCAAAAATGACAGTGTGTGTGTGAGGATGTGTCAGTGTGTGTTTTGTTTTGATTTGCATCTTATCATAAAATTAAACTAACGTGGCATTTTCGAAATTGTACTTCTGGCTGATAGTCGCCACCTAACGAAAGAAGAAGAAATGTGGTGTTTATACAAAGAAATACTGTAATAATATCGCTTTTACATTGAGTAAGCACTGTGAGCGCGTTCACGGGCATTCCGAATTGTTGACAGCTCTCAGCTGTCATAATCGTAATATCTAAATCGGAACGCATGTGAGATAATGTGAGCGATTATAGCTAATTCAGAAAGCGCCCTTTGTAAGGCGTGTTCGGAAATAGCACCCATGATATTTTATTATTCAAAATATATTACGTAACATTATTGAAACTAGAAATAAATATTTACAGGTTAAATATCAGTTTTATTTGCAGTAAATACTTATTTTCGTTTAAATACAACAATAAGTTAAAAATTCAATAAATTACATTAAAAGACATAATTATCATTTTGCAAAATTTCTTTAGTTAGTACGAAATTCCGAACGTGTTTGTCTTTGAGGTCGAATTCCAAATCGGAACTTCGAAAGGGCTGGTCTTTGCTTTGTCTCTCTCACTTTCTAATGGCGGGAAAGAGATAGTGTGAATGTTTCGAATTGTATGATTAACCCAAGGCTGAATAAGATATTCGCGGCTAAAAAAAGGATTTGATATCCTGTTTTCAATGTAAGTACATTTGTGCCGACTATTGTTATTTTTTTTACATTTATTTATTTACTAAGTAGTATGTTCGGGTTCGAAGTTTACAAATTAAAATACATAAGTACTACGGTCGATTCTTAAAATAGACCAAATTGAAGCACTTTAATGTTCTAAAATATTTGTTAATAATAATACCAGAATTTGTAATGTTTTCGAATAAATCATATATATAAGTAGGTGCTATAGAATTTATTCCTGCAACTATCGAAACTGGCATAGGCCACTACAAATGTCACTATCTTACACCGAAAGATGACACGTTCTGTTACGATGATTACGATTCTAAAATTCGTATAAGTACTAATCAGCCAATATTCATTCATTCTATAACTTATAGCGAAATAACCAATAGGTACGATAGATATAATCTGTTATGGAAATATAAATTTATTAGATTACTTATCCTGGTTTCATTAATACGAGTATAATATGGTCACCCTACACACTGAATTTACAAGAAAATAGTTAAGTATTGTTTTTTCAGAATCCAAAATATATACATTGCTGAACTGTGCAGATATATTTAGCAGACATTTCTGCTAAATGTTAGTATCTCTGGCTTTAGATTCCGTTGAGATCTCAGGTGGCTACAGTCAAACATATATAATTAGAACGTCAGGATTGAGGAGCCAAAGAAAATGCGTTCATATACAAAATTTACTCTGTTTTACTATTTTACTCCTATACTGCAAAAACAAACACAACACCTGCTAAATGATCAATATGTCGAATATATTAATTAATCGCTCACATCCAATAGAAATTCACCTCTTGAGTTTAGATTGAGGAGCCATATTAAAAGTATTGTATTTTCTTTTATTTTAGCGCTACAGATCCTAAATTTTTAGACGGTAATATGCAAAATTGCTGCTAAATGATGCAAAATTTTCATAAATATTCATCTATTACTTAACGAGTTCCAGGTGGCTCCTCAATTCAAACATTTAGATTGAGGAGCCACTTTTGCATTAAAATAACTAGTGATATATTTTGCTGCTAAATCTAGAATTCGTGCTGCAAAATAAGCTACATTGCTGCTAAATAATGGCGAGATCAGATTTTAAAAATCTGATGTGGCTCCTCAATCCTTACGGACATATGACAAAATGTTGCCAAAATTAGCAACATCTTAAAATATTGTCTCTTTTTTCAAATACGATTAGGTATATTATTAGAAAGAATGAGACAAAACGATATTTCATATTCTGAATCATATTTCACTCATATTTGTATCACTTATAATATCATTGTTTGTATAAGCAAATGTATGTATAGAATAACGCAGCGTCTCCATGTTTTTCCTATCTCAATGCTTCTGTACTATCTGTATTTTGTGTCTGGACCGTAGACGGAGAATACTATGGACTCCTGCAAAGCGTGTCGCAGAAAGAGACAAAACAAAAATACGTCACATATTTAGGGTTACCGTGTGAGGAATTTATCGTCTTTTGAGATGAAATTATCAGTAAATTTTGCTGAATATTGATACAAAATAGTCTTGAATACAATAATTCTTTGATTTACTTGCTGTAATTGTTAAAAAATGCTACTTACCGGTGAAAGGTTATGTTTGGTTGATTTCGTTCACTACGGCTTTTACAGCCATATATACTGCAATTCACCATTACTAGATACTAAATATTACCTTTTGGAATATCACTATAGTCACAAATTACACAAAGTATGCGTTTCACAGTTTATACCAACAAAAATATTTTGACACCACAATTTGTTTGCCATCAATGACTAGTGATGGCAAACAAGCTTAGCCGATACGCGGTAAGGGACAGAAATATTCTTACTCTGTCTCTTTTCTTTGCTAGTGACGTTGATATATTTATCTTTTTCTTGTGCAAATGAAAAAGAAGATATGCAGTAGTCTATAGTTTACTCTGTCTACGGTCTGGACGCACGCTGAATGAAATAGACAGACGACAGTTGTCAGCATGTCAGTTGAATACAGATAATAAAATGCAAAGATTAAAGTGACACCGACGAGAGAAATAACTCGACTAAATATTATTAGGCTAACATTTAAGTAGTGTCCCTTCTGTTTCAGGCGAGCACGAGTGTGTGAACCGAATTGGGGGCCCACTGCTCTACGAAGGAAGAGTCGTGGGTATTGCATCGGTCGAACAGTGCGAAGATTCCGATTACTTGAACACCTACGCCAGGGTTGCCAATTTCAGCAACTGGATCAGTGATACGGTAGGTAAGCAGGAGAACTATGAAGCCTGGTTAACACGGTGCAATTAAATTGTCTGTGGCATACCATATTAAGTTGAAGCAACAAAATTTGTAACAAGTTGTAAGTTATTTGTTGCTTCAATGTTATAAACTGGACCCGGAAAAGAAGATTTTTTTTGGAGGAAAAAAAAAGAGAGATTTCTGTGCCTTATGCTTCTACTACGTTCACCTATATTATACCCTGTTTTTGTCCAGGCAGTAAAAAGGCAGCCTGTATCATGATAGTTCTTAAAACGTACAAAGAAAAACATAAAGTTTAGGGCTGTTCTATCATCTTTGGTTATAATGAAAATAAATATCTATCGTTAGGTGAGATGACTTTTAAGGCTAAAGCGCCAGAGTAGCCCGCGAAATTATTATTTTTTAGGTTTTTTGCAATTTAATGGTCAGTATTAAATTGTACGTTGATTAAAATATGATTCGTGGCCGTAACAAATATGTTTTTTACAGAATTATAATCATTATAGTCATCAACACAACTCTCTAAGACCAAGTAATCCCCAAGAATGACTATTTCATGAAATCTTGACAATTGGGGATTATACTAACTTAACAAGTTGTATTAATGATTATAATTCTGTAAATACATATTCGTTACGACCGCGAATCATATTTTTATCAACGTACAACTTAATACTGACCAGCAAATTGAAAAAACGTAAGAAAATTTAAATTTCGCGGGCTACCTTAGCGCTTCCCCTTTCATGAGAAATCCCGTGTGTTTACAATCTACTGTTGTGTCCTTCGGCCTCATTCGGGATCTTATAAACATTATTTGAGTCTAGCATCTTCCGTTTTCGTGTCACATCTAAGGTATATGCAACTATCTCCTTCTTGACAACACTATGATAACGTATTTCCGCCCGCGTTCACCAGGTGGCTGCAGCGCGCCAAGTCGTTCATTGGCGTCCTGTTTTTCGGATGGTTCGCATCTAAAAAAGTTGGCGTTCTTGGAAAAGAATAATTTTAATGGAATTCTTAGAAAACTATAGTTGTTATTAGTTTATTTTTGTTAACGCTGTTAGCGTTCGATATATGCTTAGAAATATAAATATTATAGATTATTGGTTTTTTAACCCCCGACGCAAAAACGACGGGGTGTTATAAGTTTGACTTGTCTGTGTGTGTGTGTCTGTCTGTGGCATCGTAGCTCCCGAACAGATAAACCGATTGTGATTTAGTTTTTTTTGTTTAAAAGGTGTATTAGTCGGGAGTGTTCTTAGTTATGTTTGATGAAAATCGGTCCAAGATGGCCGCCGCTACAAAATGGCGGATAACATATTTTTTCACAATTCCCTCAATATGGGTATCAAATGAAAGGGCTTCAATAGTAGAATACTATACCTACACTATAACAAATTTCAAATCCAACATGGCCGCCACAACAAAGTGGCGAATTACATTTTTTTTTCTCAACTCCCTCAATATGGGTATCAAATAAAAGGGCTTGACTAGTAGAATACTATACACTATTAAAAATTTCGAATCAAAGATGGCCGCCACCACAAAATGGCGAATTACATTTTTTTTTCACAACTCCTTCAATATAGGTACCTACCTATCAAATGCAAGGGCTTGACAAGTAGAATAATGTACTTACACTATATTGAAAGGGAATGAGGAATATTAACTACCTAACGAAATGAAAACTAAAAACTTGAAAAATATAATAAAACAAAAAAATCTGTTTAGTCTTAAAAATTATTCTTCAACTATAAATTAAGTACTTAATCAATATTTTTTGACGGATAAAAACCTGATTAAACACCAAATTACCAGAATCTTAAAACGGAAGAAAATAAAAGAAATGAAATACAAAAATTAAGGAGTCCCTAGGTACAGACGCCAGCAGGTCAACCTACCCGAAACTGTCAGATTTTCCCAATCAACCTTGACCCTTATGCTTTAGCAATAAAGTCGAAAATCTATTAAAGAAATCTGACAGATTGTAGTAACTTGATGTGCTGGCGTCTGTACAAAAAGCATGAAATAAAAAATTAAATTAAAAATTTAAAAAACCCCCGACAAAAATAAAATTAAGGAATCACTACACAAAGCATGAAATAAAAAAATAAATTTAAAAAAATCTTATGGAAGTCGGGGGACCGTTCTGTGGAACACCTTCTATTCTGAGGTCCCCCGACTTCCAAGATTTTTTTAAATTTATTTTTAGTGATTCCTTAATTTTATTTTTAATTTTTTTTAAATTTTAAATTTAATTTTTTTTTTAAGTTAATTAATTGAAAAGTGATAGCTTCTTAAAACAAGATAGGTAGTTTAGATTTTCTTACGATGGCGGATAAAATACAGCCGCGTGATCGTAAAGAATCTGATTCGTCATCGGATTCATCAAGTTCCTCTGAATCATCCCCGTCAGATTTAGAAGTTGATCAGGTAGATAAATTCCGTAAGAGGAAGAAGGTGAGTAAGAAGAAGAAGAGTAAGCGCCATCGAAGACAAAGCAAGGTAATCAAAAAGCTTGCAAAACAGGTCAGTGATTTGAAAAATTTATACTTCTATCCTCTTATTATGTATTATCAAAATGAAAATTATGATTGTGATAATCCGATATATAATGGCGAAGATTTCGAAATGGCACATGATCCGGTTACAGATAGGATTTCAGAACCTGTCTCAGATCCTGTACCAGTTCAATCATTTGTTTTTGATTTGGCAATGCAATTAAAGGAGCCAGCGGTCACGGCAACCCCATCTAATCAGTTAGAGTTGCTCAATTCTATTCAATATTTTAATAATGATAACTGGAATAATGTTCGATATGTGGAATTACAAAAGGTTTATAATGCTCGTCCTGGATATGTCGACCTTGAAGTAAACGATGAAATCAAATCTTTAGAAAAAGTTACCCATCTACCCTCTGCGGATAAATTTCTTGGCGCTGTAACCGCGCACTGGAAATGCAAAGCGACGCTATGCAACAGGGTTTTCGACAGATAGTGGACTGGGCTAAGGATACAAGTAGCATGGACCCAGAACAATTGACAATAAAATTAAAAGAAGTTTTTTCCAGTGATTATCAAAAGATTTCACGTGATTGTTTACAACTAGTTTGTGGCCGTAGGGCCGATATAATTGAACAAAGACGCGAAGTGTTCATTAAGCAATTAAGAGATAAATCATTTAAGCCATGTTTGAAGAAAATTCCGCCGTCTAGTGAATTTTTGTTTGATAAAGTACCTTTTAGTGAATTTATTAAGAATAATAGCGGAGTTAACAAAATTTTTTATACAAATAAAAGTATTTTTTCTGGGCAAGAAAAGAAAACCCCTAGACCCCAGGCGGCGTACCCTGGACCTGGTGGATATCAATCGTCCAGTCGCGCTTCGGCACTGACTATGAACTTTAGATTTCCTCCTCCTCAGAGTGCAGGAGCCAATTATCACGCAATGAACCCGTTTAATTATAATCCAAAATTTTTTCGTCTTCAACCGAGAGGACAACTGGCTGGACAACGCTTTTACCAGCCCTATAGTTTTAGAAAAAATGAATCGCAAAACAATGCTCAACGGGGCAAGATCTCGGCTAAATTCAATAAAAAGTTCTGACTCGGATCAGGAGTTTTGGGGGGGTGCTTACAAATTCATGGAAGGGAATTTTTATTTTAGGAATTTTTTTTTACCTCTCCAAGGCTTTTGATTGCGTCGAACACGAAACCTTACTCTTAAAACTTGAGCATTATGGACTGGGTAAACTTGCGCTCAGTTTATTAAAATCTTATTTAAATAATAGACAACAGCACGTTCAAATAAATGGTGTCAATTCACTCGGTTTAAAAGTAAAAATGGGTGTACCACAAGGCTCGATATTAGGTCCTTTCCTCTTTTTAGTATATATTAATGATCTACCCCATTTGTTAAAAACCCAACCACAAATGGTGTTATTTGCCGACGATACTTCCTTAAATTTTAAAATTAACTAATAGACGTGCATCAAATCTTGACGACGTAAATAAAGCCCTACTGCAGATCCAAAATTGGTTCACTGCTAATAATTTAGTATTAAATGGGAAAAAAACGAAGTGCATAAGATTTTCTTTACCAAATGTCAAAAGTAGTAACTAATTGTGAAATAGTATTGAATCAAGAGAAACTAGAATTCGTCGATAAAACTGTTTTCCTGGGGATCACGCTCGACTCAAGGCTTCAATGGGGTCCTCATTTAACATCCCTTGCAGGACGGCTAAGTTCAGCAGCATATGCTGTGAGAAAAATCCGTCAATTTACTGATGAATACCGCGAGACTGGTCTATTTTAGTTACTTTCATAGTATCATGTCGTATGGTATTTTACTATGGGGACGGGCAGACATCGAGTCTATTTTTATTCTGCAGAAAAGAGCTATCAGAGCCATATACAGCCTCCGGAGGCGTGACTCTCTAAGGGAACTGTTCAAAGATATTAACATCATGACGGTACCTTGTCAATATATCTATGAAAATATCATGTACGTTAGGAAAAATCTACATCTTTTTAGTAAAAGAGGTGAAAGACACAATTATATCACTAGAAATAGGGACCAATTAGTTCAACCAGGTTTCAGGCTGGCTAAAGTAGACTCGTCTTTCATGAGCTACTGTTTAAAATGTTACAATAAAATACCTACCCACATACTTCAACTGAATGAAACGAAATTTAAATCTTGTATAAAACGCACACTATGCAGCCAGGCATATTATAAATTGGGAGACTACATCGCCGATAAAAATGCTTGGCTAAACGCTGGTCCTGCTCCATAAGGACGCACAAATAAATTGATTAGCATTGGAAAATACTGTTGAAGCTGCTGAAGATTTTAAAATACACTTTTTGCATTATATAAATTCAATCTCCTAGTATTGTATAATTGCATAGCACATGTGTGAGTACTATGTACAGTCAACAAAGGAGTTAAGTATACAGGAGCGTCGGATATTGTTGAAGTTTACTAAGAAACCAATGGATGTTCTCGAATAAAATTTTAGTTTATTAATAGAAAACAAACAGCTCATTTATTAAATTAAATTTCAGTCCAGAACATCCATCGGTTTCTTAGTAAACTTCAACTATATCCGACGCTCCTGTATACTTAACTCCTTTGTTGACTGTACATACCATAAACCTTCCATTTACTGGGCAAGCCTTTCATTGACTTGAATGTGCCCTGGCGGCTGAGAGTATGTCATGCTCACTCAAATGTCTCGCTGGTGGCGCGTGTGTTGGATCATTTAGCTCCCTTCAAAATGGTTGAGCTGAATAGTGCTAATACATGCGTCATGTTCGTGAACGGGCGCCGTCAGTAGGGACTGGTCATCTCTTTGCTGCCATGGCTTATTTTAATTTAATATTTGAATTGTTTGTTTTTTCATTACGGACGCTTTTAACGTTCTGCATCGTTCTCACATGCATAATTTTTAATATGAATGATGTAAACAAGACTTTTTAACCATATTATTTTGATTTAAAAGAGTGTCCATGGAGTTTCTTGCCCGTTCTTCTCCATTGGTACATACGGGTCGATCTCCGGAGGCATTTTTTTTCGTGTCGGGCTGGATAAACCCATTTTAAAATCGAAAAACGTTTTCAAAATATTTTTTTATAGACAGTTCGGTGTCTAATCTACGTGATACATGGCTAATATTATGAATAAATTTATTTTAAATATTTAAAAAAAAATCTTAAACCCTAAAATCCTGATCGCTCTGGATTGACCCAACTCCCGATTGAATGAAAAAAATATTCGTTAACTTTTCAATGAGAAGGATCATATGAAACCACTTATTTAGATTACATAACAAATAGTTAATCTTCACAGGAATAAAATATTTTTAGTTATATTAACAATACTTTTGCCACAATTTGAATTTAAAATCGTGACCGGGTATTTTTAACCGACTTCAAAAAAGGAGGTTTCTCAATTCGACCGTATGTTTTTTTTTTTTTTTTTTATGTGTGTTCGCGGATAACTTCGTCGTTTATGAACCGATTTTGATTATTCTTTTTTTGTTGGAAAGGAGATATGCCAAGGGTGGTCCCATGATAAGGAAACCAGGATCTGATGATGGCATCCCAGTGAAATCGAGGGGAACATTCGAAAATCGTAGGAGCGACTAGTGCGTTTGTTAATTTTTTCATTAGGTATTTTAAAGCACTACAATGTCATGAAGGCCTGGAGTCGATCTGATGATGGAGTCGAAAGACAGTCGAGGGGACTCCTCAACGATTTACAGCAGTTACCTTGTGTTTGGGCTTGATTAATTTGTATTGATGTGAACTTTACACCTACATGGTTGTGACTGTCATTCGGGGTCTGATGATGAAGACGAAGGACAGTTAACAGTTTACAGTAGCTACCTTGTGTTTGGAGTTGAGTTGAGTAATCACGTCATTTCTAACAATGCTCTTTCGTCGTGTGGCCTACTCAATAATTAAAGTAACTTGAGCATTTGCTCTCGGAAATCATCATTTGGTAAAGTGGAGCTGATGATGAAGACCACAGATGGCCATCGGAACTACTCAATGACAAATATTACACGGGTTGCGATTCGATTACTTCAATATGGTTGCTAAGCAATTTATGCTCGTTACAATGCGTATGGTGAGTGGTTGTTAAGGAATTCTCCTGGCTCTTACCAGGAGAACTCCTCAACAATCGTCCCAGCATCGGGAAAAGCAATATTTTGTAACATGTGATGAGCAGTTGACATTAGGCTATTATAACTTAGATAAAAAAAGTTTGTAATTACAAACTGACCCACTAAAAAGTGAAAAATAAAAACTTTTTACAAAAAAAAACAACCGACTTCCAAAAAATACACTACAAATTGAAAAATAACTTTATTTTCGGAAGTCGGTGTCCTTAAACGAAAATGCGGAACCAAAGACACCGACTTCCGAAATTAAAGTTATTTTTCAATTTGTAGTGTATTTTTTGGAAGTCGGTTGTTTTTTTTTGTAAAAAGTTTTTATATCTCATCGCTCTGCGTTGAGGTAAAACATCGCGCTCATCCCTAGTTACGCGTTATAGATACTCTATTACCCTCCCGCGGGGCAACGCCAGGAGTGGTCTAACCGCCCAGAAGAATACCTGTGTGCCACGTTCCCGCGTTCCAACATTACGAAGGTAAGTTTATGATTGCTCTGGATTTGGTTCTCGAATTTTATGATTGCTATGGCACGTTATTAAAATTCAATAGTAAGCTTATGAATGTGTTTGTTATGTGAATTAAGTGATCGTTATGATGTTTTTTATGAGACGTAATCACAACTTTCTACTGCTTTTAAATTCGGCTATATTTATGATTTTGTGACTTTTTCTGATCGTTATGGCTCTGATTGCTCTGTCCAAAAAGACCAGAGCGATGATATTTTGCATTAATTGTACGTTATCCCTATTCGATGTTGAACCGACCTGTATGGTCCGGCGTCAAAAAAATCTATTTTAAGTAGTAGTACCGGACTGTATCAATGACAAACGATGAACCCTTTAATTTATAACTTTTCCTGGGTTTCTTCGGATAACCTAAACCCATAAAGAGATTTTGACGTATTTTAAATTGATGATACCTTGCATTTTTATCTACCACAACTGTAACCCTTTCTTCTCTTAAATTTAATGGCAACTATTCTTGCAGATTGAAATCACGCCACGAAAAAAAAAAAAATATCTATTGAAGAAAAACGTCTTAAGAAGAAATTGGCAAGCGTCGTAGAATGGCCAAGATAAATAAATTAATAGTTTAAAAAACACTAGAAAAACACGCTTTTATAAATGCACGTAAAAATAAAAAAACAAACACGACTATAATACGATTATATTCTATCATGGAATGCCAGTGCCTATCTTCCGGCTTCATCATCACACCTTGAAACCTAATCGTGGTCAAAGTTCATTACAAGACTTTTCTAAGAAATCCAAAACAGCTATGATACGATTTTTCATCTTGAAGTTCCAGTTCATATCTTCCGGCTCCATCATCAGATCAGTTCGACAGTACCATATTATTGTATTGTCATCAGAACTACATACAGCTGCCAATTTTCATTACGCTACGACCCTTGGAAGATGGTTAAACTAGTTAAATTAATTAGTTATCATATCTTTCGGCTCCATCATCAGATCAGTTCGACAGTACCATAATTATTATTGTATTGTCATCAGAACTACATACAGCTGCCAATTTTCATTACGCTACGACCCTTGGAAGATGGTTAAATTAGTTACCTTAGAGTCCATTACATAGTTAGTTACATACAGGTCGACCTAATAAAAGCGTGTTAAAAATGATGCAGATCTATACGCACAATGGCTTGTAAAGTCAAGGGAGAGTTACCAAAGGAAAAAAGCTCGGGGCACAGTACTACCAATGAGTGATTTGACTCCAAGCCAGCAAAAAGTTCGTAGGAAGAAAAGTAGGCAGAGTTCTCGACGACATTATTTAAAGAAAAAAGTGGATAAGTTACCAGCAACTACAGCTTCCAATAAATAACTCCAAAGAAATGAAACTAAGCCAAAAGTTGATTTTTATAATTTATGTTAATTAGTTATTTTAGCGATTATTTTATATAAAAGATTCCGTATTTTAAATATGACTGTATGACTGCAGGGCTTGACCTTTTTCTAAAATAATTCATTTCTCTTACATATAATCTTGTACACGTACAGTACGTACTGAATATGACTGAAAACGGGTAAATAAATAATATTTTATCAATATAATTTTTTTTTGTTTCACTGATTTCACCATTTATGATCGCTCTGGCACCAATTATAATTGCTCTGGTCGCAAAATTTTTAGAACTTAAATATATCCTTAACTGTTTGTGTAAATTGAAGGCCAATAGTAAAAATATACCATTTGAATATCATTCTTTTTAATGAAATACATAATTACCATTAAATATCAATATCTGAAAAGCACCAGAGCGATCACACGAATACGCCCGGTTTGGAGATTAACCCCACTTTTGAATGGGCAACTAGCTTCATCTTTCTGACTGACCGACCCCTTGACAATTCAAAAGTGCCTGTAATTGGTTTAATTGAAATAAATGCTTTGAGTTTGAGTTCATGTAACGGAGTGGAAAAGACTGGGGGCATCAGAATAAAATTATTAATAAAAATAGTGAAGGGTTAACGTATTCCATTTCTAAAGAAACCGCCTCTGGTCCCGCCAAGGCAGGTGAAACGTTGCAATATTATTCCACCATCGCCGGAGATGGACATACTCATTCAAAATTTGTTGAAACAGAGGATTTTAGAATGACACCGAATTTCATATCAAAGGACCATGGGCACTTTTGAATGAACACTGGGCCCGCTTTTCAAAGTTGTGCAACAGTGATAAAACCTATGCCATATGACAGCTCTTGTCGTGTACTTTATTTCATTGTATAGCAGCTAAGTTCAAATCCAGCGCGAAAACGTTTTTTTTTGCGTTCAAAAAAATTTTTCAACATTGTTCAACAGTGATGAATTATATGTCATATGAAAGCTCTTAAAGTGTGCTTTATTTCATTTTATGGCAGCTAAGTTCAAATCCAGCGCGAAAACGGTTTTTTATGCGTTTTTTAAATGCGTCATTTTGGGCTCACTTTTTCAACATTGTTCAACAGTAATGAGTTATATGTCCTATGAAAGCCCTTAAAGTGTACTTTATTTCATTCTATGACAGCTAAGTTCAAATCCAGCGCGAAAATGGTTATTTTTTGGGTTTTTTAAAAAATGTTCAACATTGTTCAACAGTAATGAATTATATGTCATATGAAAGCTCTTAAAGTGTACTTCATTTCATTCTATCGCAGCTAAGTTCAAGTCCAACGCGAAAACGGTTCTTTTATGCGTTTTTTAAAAATGTTTAACATTGAGCAACAGTGATGAAACCTATGTCATATGACAGCTCTTGGCGTGTACTTTATTTCATTCTATGGCAGCTAAGTTCAAATCCAGCGCGAAAACGGTTCTTTTATGCGTTTTTTTTTAAATGTTCAACATTGTGCAACAGTGAGAAAACCTATGTCATATGACAGCTCTTAGCGTATAATTTATTTCTTTCTATGGTAGCTAAGTGAGGTTGAAAAAGTGAGCCCAAAATGACGCATTTAAAAAACGCATAAAAGACCGTTTTCGTGCTGGATTTGAACTTAGCTGCCATAGAATGAAATAAAGTACAATTTAAGGGCTTTCATATGACATATAATTCATTACTGTTGAACAATGTTGAACATTTTTAAAAAACCCAAAAAATAACCATTTTCGCGCTGGATTTGAACTTGGCTGCCGTAGAATGAAATAAAGTACACGCCAAGAGCTGTCATATGACATAGGTTTCATCACTGTTGCACAATGTTGAACATTTTTAAAAAACCCATAAAAGAACCGTTTTCGCGCTGGATTTGAACATAGTTGCCATAGAATGAAATAAAGTACACTTTAAGAGCTTTCATATGACATATAAGTCATCACTGTTGAACAATGTTGAACAATTTTTTTAAAACGCAAAGACAAACATTTTCGCGCTGGATTTGAACTTGGCTGCCGTAGAATGAAATAAAGTACACGCCAAGAGCTGTCATATAACATAGGTTTCATCACTGTTGCACAATGTTGAACATTTTTAAAAAACCCATAAAAGAACCGTTTTTGCGCTGGATTTGAACATAGCTGCGATAGAATGAAATAAAGTACACTTTAAGGGCTTTCATATGACATATAATTCATCACTGTTGAACAATGTTGAAAAAGTGGGCCCAAAATGACGCATGGTCGTTTCTTTCTGATTCTCAAAAGCGACGGAACCTACCATTTACATTTTGAATTTAAAAAGTTTAAACAATTACCTGAAAATAAGCAAGTTTCGTTTGATTTCGGTAAATCGAGTTCCCGATTTCATTCAGGAGAGGGATTGGATGGTCAAAATAAACCTCAAGCAAGCTTACAACCACGTAAATGTAGCACCTGCCCACCGTTGTTTTCTCCGTCTATTGTATCGAAATCAGTTACTGCAAATGACCTGTTTGCCGTTTGGCCTGGCGACAGCGCCCAAAGTCTTTGCATCGTTGACCAACTGGACCGCCGAGATTTTCAGGAATCTAGGCATTCGAGTTGTGGTTTTTCTCGACGATTATCTCCTAGTAGCACAGGACAGACTGACACTTACAAAACACGTCGACGTTGTCCTTCAAACTCTCAGCCTGTTGGGTTGGCAGGTGAACAGAGAGAAATCGATTCTTATCCCTCAGAAAATAATAGAGTATTAGGGTTTGATGTGGAATACGTGGCAAAATCAAAAATTTCTACCAGAAAACAAAATTCAGAATTATGCAAATAGTTTTATCAAAGTTGCTCCGGCGGCGGAAGGCGTCTCTTCGAGAAATACAGAGTGTCATAGGCGTTCTAAATTTTGCTCGTCAGTCGTCTGGTAGTTCCATTGGGTCGTTTGAATTTTCGGCACCTACTGGCTTATTGCAACCTGGTCCTAAAAACGCCATTTCACTTACCCCTTGCCTGCGGAGGTGCTGGCAGAATTAAGTTGGTGGAAGGTTCACTGTGTGGAGAAACCGAGGCTTCATCCACCACAAGTAAAAAACTTTTTGACAGACGCAGCAAATACAGGTTGGGGTGCGGAGTTAAATGGTCTTCACCTATCGGGCAAGTGGACAGAAGAAGAAGAGCTGCTTCATTCGAACCACAAAGAGATGTTAACTAGTCTAAAATGTTTGTTAGGATTCGCTCCGTCTCTGAGCCACACGTCTCTGCTTCTGCAGTGCGACAACAAGGCGGTTGTAGCGTACTTGCGGAAGGAGGGGGAAACAAGTCGCGGATCTTGATGGAGTTAATATATCAAATTTATTACATTCTTCAAAAGTACGACATTCATGTAATCCCCCATCACATTCCAGGCAGGTACAACAACGTCGTAGACCGTCTGTCGCGTCACTCGATGTTACAAGAATGGCATCTACTCCCCGAATTCACCAGTATTGTCTTTGCAAAGTGGGGTGTGCCCCAGACAGATCTTTTTGCCTCCAGCACAGCCCACGTAGTGCCTTGTTATGTAACTCTAGATCAACGAGATCGGCAAGCATGGAGACACAACGCTTTCGCCTTCCATTGGGATTTCCGTCTGGCTTAGGTCTTTCCGCCTCCGAGTTTGATACCCCGGGTCCTAATGCATCTAAATCAGGCTCGAGGTATATACCTGATAGTTGCACCGAGGTGGCCTCGAGCATTCTGGAGAGTAGACTTGAAGACCAGAGCGATCGCGCCTCCGTTCACGATTCACAGGTTATCGAAAGTGCTAGTAGACACAAGGACCGGGCAGCCCCCACCTCGAGTGAAGGAGCTGGTTTTAGAGGTATGGAGATGTGGGGGTGGTCTGAATCCTTAGGCGACTGGTCTGAAGAGCAAAAGCGTCTGCTGAAAGAAGGTTGGAGGTCGTCTACTTTAAACACGTATAGGCCAGCATGGCAGAGATGGCTGAATTGGTGTTCCATGTTTGGTATAAATTTCTCAGACCCTTCAGGCAGTGAATTGGCTCGACATTTAGCCGATTTGCACCTAAAAGAAAAATTATCCTATCATACTATTTTACTTCATAAATCGGTTGTGTCCACTTTATGTAATACAAAGAGTGAGGTTCGATAAAGTTCAAACATTTTGGTTAAACAAATGATTAAAGCTATAGCGTCGCAACAGCCTAAGAAGTGTCCACCCCCAGTTTGGGATCCTCAATCTTTAGAAGGTTGGTTGAGCAGTAGGCCTCTTCAAAATCAAAGTCCATTCGAAATTTCAAGAGTTTATGCAGTTTTACTGTTATTATGTTCAGGCGTAGGATACACAATTTAACATTACTAAGTGTCTCGCCAGACAGGTGTATACATAGTAGGTGAGAATAGCATAATGTTTTGGCCGCATTTTGGTTCGAAAACTGATTCTGAAACTTACGTGCAGTCAGGTTGGAAATTGTTAGGGAATCTTGAAAATGAGGTGCTTGACCCGGTGCTTAAAAAACTTATAGAAATTGGAAAAACGCGTCGTTTTCTTTGTTCTAGCGATAGATTATTTAGTATGTGGAAAAGCTAAGCCAGCTACTAGAACTATCTTGGCAGGTTGGGTTAACTCGATTTTGAAGGAAGCCGGAATTGAGGCTACTCCAGGTAGTTTTCGTTCTGCAGTTGCTTCACGAAGTTGGTTAGATAATGAACCTCTAGATGAAATAATGGCACGAGCTAATTGGAGATCTGGTAATACTTTCAAAAAACATTACAGGAAGGAAGTGATTCCAGCGCAGGGAAGCTCCTTGATTCATCTTTTTCAGCCAATAAATTAAATTACCTCTGATTAAATAGAATATTTTTTTTTGTGATATGGATGATCCTACAAGACGTTTGAGTTATAAGAATAAGACGTTGTATCAATGAATAATAATAAGTTTTACATTATTATGGTAAGTTTATGCACAGATATTAAGTACATGATGTTTGATTTGAGGTATGTATACAGGTGCTGTTTATTCTGTCATGAATTTTTAGGTACTATTTTTATAGTATTTTTTCTTATAATATTAACAATTGGTGTTTATGTTTGTTTATAATAATTTCTTGATCTAATTTAACTAGTCTTTTACAACACATTGGCGTCCCGTTCACCAGGCGATAACAAACAAAGCCTCAAATAATGTTTATATGACCCCGAATGAGGCCGAAGGACACAATCGAAGGACCAGGTGGCTGCAGCGCGCCAAGTCGTTCATTGTAGCCTCAAAAACCTAAAACTTGAGAATCCCAATAAAAACCAGGCAGTCTTTAAAATTATGACCCCGAATGAGTCTCCGGACTCCGGACACAACAAGCGTTTAGTTAGAAGGTAAAACGCTACTATTATCGTAGTTTAGTTACACAGCATTATTTTGTAGTCTTTGAGTTAGAAAAAATCTGTAAGAAATAATGCTTCAATCAGTGTAGTACCTATATGTGGGAATGCAGGCGTTCATTTTTCCACTAAAAACTTCGCAAGCAATGGGAAATTGCTATCGTTGGCTGTAAGTATCGACCTCAGGACGAGCTGCTTCTCTCACGGGTACGTGGCTTGCTCCCGCGTCACCAGTCCTAATTCTCTTCATATTTTGGCTGCTGACATCAAAACTACAAACGTAGGTAGTAGTTTTAGTTTTATAAAAATATGGCTGTTAAGTATTTTAGTTCAGTCACGTTAGACTTCCACGTGAACGAAGTCGCAGGCAGGAGCTAGTATATCCCACCAAAAACATAATGTTGAAAAAGAAGGCCAAGTTCCTTACTTCATGTAGATGTTTGACCAGCAAAAGAGTTGAAATCGAAACCAACGCCAAGTTTTAAACCATTTTTTTTGCACTGGCTTTATTTTGCAATTCTGTTGTAAGTAATTTGTATTTGAAACTTTTTTAGATATCAATGCATATTATTTTATGGTTTTCTGAAAACCCGCCAAGTTTAAATGGAAAAATATGATTGTATTGATATCTATGTCTGTGTGGTGTCGGACTTAAAGAATAGCACCACCCCATACTTCCCGTGGGTGTCGTAAAAGGCGACTAAGGGTCTAACCGGAGAATGGGCAGCAGCGTTCTCTATGCATTCCACCACCATACCATACTGCGATCGCCAACCCGCCTACCAAGCGTGGCGATTATGGCAAACCCTTGGGGGAGGCCTATGTCCAGCAGTGGACGTCTTTCGGCTGAAATGATGATGATGATGATGATTGATATCTAAAAATGTTTCAAACACAAATTACTTACAAAAGAATTGCAAAATAATGCCGGTGCAAAGAAAATGGTTTAAAACTTGGCGTTGGTTTCGATTTCAACGTTTTTGCTGGTCAAACATCTATATGAAGTAAGGAACTTGGCTTTCTTTTTAACATTATGTTTTTGGTGGGATTTCATTGCTTTTTTTCCAAGTGGGTAGATACACGTGTAGGATTTATAGGCTAGGTTTTCTTTTTTTGGGTTCCGTACCCAAAGGGTAAAAACGGAACCCTATTACTAAGACTTCGCTGTCCGTCCGTCTGTCTGTCACCAGGCTGTATCTCATGAACCGTGATAGCTAGACAGTTGAAATTTTCACAGATGATGTATTTCGGTTGCCGCTATAACAACAAATACTAAAAACAAAATAAAATAAATATTTAAGGGGGGCTCCCATACAACAAACGTGTTTTTTTCGGCGTTTTTGCTTTGTGTCTGTCACCAGGCTGTATCTCATGAACCGTAATAGCTAGACAGTTGAAATTTTCACAGATGATGTATTTCGGTTGCCGCTATAACAACAAATACTAAAAACAAAATAAAATAAATATTTAACGTTTTTGCCTTGTGGTACGGAAACCTTCGTGTGCGAGCCCGACTCGCACTTGGCCAGTTTTTTTAAATATTTGTGGTTTTTTATTATTTTTTCTTTTATGAGGTGTTTTTTTTATTAAATGATGACCCCGCTGCAGTCTGAACTGCGGCAATGTTTGGAAGTAGGATAAACAATTCCCTCCCTATCAGCTGTTTTTATTTAATTATTTTTTTCGAATGGGAAATCATCAAATGACCCCTCCCGCTCTGGGTGGAGCGGAAGGGAGTGTCAGACTCTTACTGACTAAAACCCACCCATGTCCCTTCCTTAGCCCTTTATGTTCCGGGCCAGCGGTAACCCTTTCGGACAATCTCAATTCTCTGCTGCTGACATCTCTTTGAGGCGCGCGTGGAACACGTAGGTACGCGCCGTCCGGTACGGGCCTGGTCCTGATCGGACGGTGAGCTACCCATTACTCTCCGCCCGCAGGCCCGCGCCTACGGTGGCCGGGAGTCGTCACGCGGCTCCCGACGCCCGGAGCGTCTCCCGCGGCGGCTGGGACGTGAGGCTCTCTCCCTGAGCCGTCCCGCAACCTCCTTTGCTAGCATGACTGCTTTGCAGCAGGAGGTGACTGCCTCACACTCCCTCTCACCCCGGACCATGGCTTGCACCAGGGCCGGACGCGAGAGGTCGCCGCCGCTGCCGATCGCCTCTACGAGGACACGGTGGTGCTCCGCCCAAGCAGGGCAGACCTCCACCGTGTGCTCCACCGTGTCCTCTGGGCGATCCTGGCAATGTTGACACCCGGGCGTTTCCTCCCGCCTGATGATGTGCAGGAACCTCCCGAAACATCCGTGTCCGGTGAGGACCTGCGTCAGGCAGTAGGTGAGGGCGCTGTGGTGCCTCTCTAGCCACTCCTCAAACAGGGGTCTTATCGCCGCTATCGCGGCGTGCCCTGCGCTGGGTTGCGACAGTCGCTTTTTCCATGCCGCCATGAGATCGCGCCGGAGATCAGTCCGCTCCGCCGCGATTTGCCGCGGGAGCGGATCTTCCCCCCGGCGTAGTGCCTTTGCGCGCCACTCATACAGGCGCGCGAGGACTATCGCCTCCAGATCACATGGCGGCAGTCCGGCAAGGAGGCTTGCCGTCTTGCCCGAGATCGTGCGGTAGCCCCGGATAAGCCTTACGGCTACCACCTGCTGGGGCGCGTTCAGGTAGAGGGCGGCTCGCCGCCGCAGTGAACGCACCCACACCGGGGCGCCGTATAGGGCCATGGACCGCACGACCCCCGCGTAAAGCCTCCGTCAGGAGGTGTTTGGCCCCTCAGGTTGGGCAAGAGCTGCTTGAAGGCCCGCCAGTCCCGGCCCGTTCCAGTTTGGGGGCCAAACGTCGGAAATGCTCGACGAAGTTCCACCGGCTGTCGAGGACGAGACCCAGGTATTTCATCGTTGTCTCGACGCCGATGTGAACTCCTCCTACCGTTAGTTGGGATCCCGATGGTGGCGCGTTCCGGGGCCCATGAAACGACATGACCTCGGACTTGCTTGTGCAATGCCACCTCGAGACCCAACTGCCGGATCCTCTCCACGACTATTGAAAGCACATGCTATATAAGTCGATACAAAACCAGGCCCATTTTTTTAAAAACCTTCATAAGCTCATCAAGAATCTAAGAACTTTGTCCCTTGGATACTTTTATGTAGCTCTAAAAATGAGAGAGATTTATCGAAAATAATTTTATTATTTTGGTTTTTTGTACGCCCTTTGAGCCCAGAGGCATCGACATGTGTTTTTTTAAATCCGGTCTTAGAGCGACCTTAATCTGTTGTACATACTCAACAATAGCACTTTCTTGTGCTTTGATCTGGCCAGGATCGGATTTTTTACCCTAGATAATGCTACGTAGGCTTGACCACAAGTGAATATAGAAGAACCAATATCAATTAAAGCATTGTCCAAGCTCAAACCTTGACTCTTATGAATGGTGATTGCGTAAGCTAAACATATCGGAAACTGCTCCCGGTAAACAAAAGCACGGCTCAAAACTTCAAATTTAGTTTTCACTCTCTCTAAATCATAAACTAAACCATGACTGAATCTAAGTTTTTTAACTTTTGTCCTGTTCTCAATCGACCCATTAATAAGACCAATACTAACGTCTATGTTTCTTCTTAACATTATGCGTACACCTACTCCTATTATAACTTTTTTTTTTCTAGACCTGCAGTCATTGATGAATTCTCCTCATATTTCTCCAATGCTTCTTGACCTTTTTTTATAGAGTGCCGCGGGCAATCTATTTCGTCTATTGCATTTATTTCAATTTCTGGCAGTTCTATATTAGGTATTTGACATTGCTTCATTGAGCTGAGAGTACATGTTTTTCGTTGCAAGTAAACAAACAGTATTTTCAGGTAAAGTTGTGACATACCTAAATAATTATTTCTTTGAGTCTGTTTTCATTGGAGCTACTGCTTCTTCTTCAATCCGTCCCTCATTACTGAGGATCGTGGTCACTGAACGCTTTTAAGCGGACAATCTGCCTCCATCTACTCCAGTCCAAAGTTGCCATCACCACCTGCTGAAAATTGCTTGACGACGTAGCTTGACCTTTACTTGGTCGGACCATCGTGTTGGCGACCTGCCTCGTGCTCTCTTTCCTTCGGTATTGCCAACAATAACCAGCTTTCCAAGGCTGCTATCTCCCCTTCGCATTATGTGGCCGAAATAGGTCAGAATACGCTGTAGACATATTATTGTAGACAATCGGGTCTTGACATCGAGTTGGAAAAGGATAGACACATTTGTGCGTTTGGCTGTCCATGGTATTCGGAGCATCCGCCTTTTTTTTTTTTTTTTTTTTTTTTTTTTTTTTTTTTTTTTTTTTTTTTTTGGGTGGGAAATCATCAAATGACCCCTCCCGCTCTGGGCGGAGCGGAAGGGAGTGTCAGACTCTTACTGACTAAAACCCACCCGTGTTCCTTCAGTTGCCTGTGCTCTCTTTCGAACAACCCGCGACCCTGGCGGGCATCGGCCCTAGCGGACCCCGTCAGTTGGTGCTGACATCTCCTTGAGGCGCGCGTGGAACACAACGCGCCGTCGACCCGGGCCTGGTCCTTACCGGGCGGCGAGCTGCCCATTGCTCGCCGCCCGCAAGCCCGCGCCTACGGTGGCCGGGAATCGGCTATCGACTCCAGCATCCGCCTTCAGCACCACATTTCGAATGCATCTGGGTCATATTCAAAATAATTGTATATTTACTACTGTCTTAATGTCCAACCCAATTATTTTCATAACGAGATGCAACTGACTAGAATTTCATAAACAAACAGATAAAATATTTATTTGAGCTTAATAAAAAACAACGAAACATTTGGTAAACCTAAACAATTCATTTAAAAAAATTAAACCAGACATTGCGTAGGATCCGTTTCATACAAGTATTCTATGTCCACGTCTTTAACGGTAAACTAAAAAAAATAATTTAATTATTAACCATTCTACAAAAGTTAAAAAAAAAATATATTCAGAGAATATTGTTTAAACTTTCAACACTTTACTAAACAAAACATAAAATACTATTTAGTGTACTCCAAATTTAATTTATTAATGAGTGTCCTGATTTTGCACATATCTGTTATTCTTCTCTGTTATGCTATTTTAACATTATTTCCTTAAGGCAATGAAGAAATTTGAAATACTGGCAAAATTAGTTCACTAGCTGTTACTACACGACGCGTAAGAATAAACGCTTTGCCATTTTGTTTAATATAGTTTTTCAGCTCGTTTCGTTGTCGAAGAAAATTAGACTTTTAAAAGTAAATATTCAATGTGAGTCGTTTACAGTAGCGGTAAGTACTTACTGTTTTATTACTCATACTAGGAAAGGGCTGTATTGTGATATTTGTTATAACTATAAAATATTCGTATAATCATGTGAATTGGTGTGAAAATAAATAGATTTGTAGGATAGACACGTGCAATTAATTCATATAAGTTATTTTATCTGTCACTTTTTTCCGTTACGTAACAGATATGAATGATTAGGCGTTATTCACATTGTCTCATGTATGAATTAATGAAAATAAAATATTAATAGGTACTTAGTGCACCGCAGGTTAGCCAAAACATTTTTTTTTACTTACTTAAATTTATTTGAAGTATGTAAAGTTTGCGTATATTGTGCCATGTATTGCATTGCTGTGCCATGTATTGTCTGTGTGTGCATGTTTTACTGCGTATCCTCAGTCCTCACTGCTTGAGCCTTTTATACTAACCGCGCAGCCTCGCCGAGGCGTACTGCGCCAAGGTAGCCCGCGAAATTCAAATTGACTCAGGTTTTTTGCAATTTACAGGTCAGTGTAAAGTTGTATGTTGATTAAAATATGGTTCACGACCGTAACAAATATGGCTTTACATAATTCTAATCATTAGAATCCTTTTGCCTTAATATTAATATCAAAATTTTAGGCTCGGTAGTTTCGGAGATAAGGCATTATGGCAATGATGATGATGAATTTATGGCAATTATACCAACTAAAATACGATCACCAAAATGTTATTTCATTATGTACCCACCTAGCGACCCACACCGACTTCGCACTCGTAGCCTGTTATAAACGTGTGCTATTTAAACTTGCCCTAATAATTCCTTTCTGTTATTTTTCTGTTACAATCAAATAATATTCATATCTGTTTCCTATCCGTAACTTACAATTATTTTGAATATGACCCATCTATCCTCTGTCTTTCTCTTGCACGGATTGTCCACGTCTCAACTCCATAGAGTAAAATCGGGAAAACTAATGCTCTGACCAAACGGGCTTTAGTTTTATAACTTATAGAGCAATTTTTCCAGATGTTCTGGAGGCGTGTCATAACATCTTAAGCCATGGCTATCCATTGTTTTATTTCTGGGACGCAGCTGCCTTCATTATTAATATTAGAGCCCAGATAAATGAAACTGTCCACAGTATCGATGCCTTGGATGTTATAGGCGCCCGATAGCTTTCCCGCACGATCTATCACCATAAGCTTGGTTTTGCCTATTTATAGCAAGCCCTAATTTGCCACTTTCCACCTCCAATATATGCAGTATCTCCTTCATGTCGTCAAATGTTGTAGCAAGGAGAACGGTGTCGTCAGCGTAACGCAGATTGGAGATGCGCTTTCCACCAACACCAAACCCCTTTTCCCAGCCCTCGAGAGTTTTCCGAATAAACCGAGCTACTGCTAAAATACAATAATCCTTTATTTAACAGTAAACAATCTTCTTTTGTTGTAATTCCTAATCTTATACGATTTAACATAACTACAAATGTTTAATCATTTTTTTTGACGCATATTTAATGTCAACTCATCATACATAAATAATTCCTTCCAGAGGTTAGGAGCACTTGAACAACCCAGTATTTTTTTTATATCTGATGGTGAAACACCTGCAAAAGGAGAGTTATCTCTTACCGGGGGAAGCTGCAACAGGTCACCAAACACTACAATGTGTTTGCCTCCAAACCATGTTTTGTAATTCAGAACTATCATAAATTTCACTAAGACGTAAATGAATATAAATGTATTAAGAAAGAAAAGAAGAAAGTTACAATTTGAAATATTAAAGATATTAGTTTTACTTTAAAAAAAATACTTTTAGAAATTATATATGAAGCTGCTTAACAAACAATAAATATTTTGCGTTTATATCTTATGATATAAGTCCATTTGACATGTTATAAGGTTTTTAATCATTTATCTTTCTAAGAAAGTCTCATACTTAGGTACCTAAAACTTAAGCTTAATTTTTTTTTAATACGGAACACGGGTTACAGAATGTGTGATAGCCGAACTCACACTTGACCGCATTTTTATTTTTACTTTAGCTTCGTGCAAAATTACAAGTTTCTAGGCCGACTATAAAAAAATTAATGCCTACGGAACACTCTGTGCGCGAGCTAAACGTGACCGCTTTTTAAATTTTTCTTTTAGTTTCATGGTAATGTCTAGTTCCAGCTACAAAAAAAATCATACGGGACCCTCTGTATGCGAGCCAAACTCACACTTGACCTCTTTTTAATTTTTCCTTTATTTTCATGCTAATCTCTAGCTTCGTGCTAAATTCCAAGTTTCTAGGCCGGTTATTAGTTAGAACTTTCTAGGCCAGCTAGAATAAAAATTTAATACGTGTGTACTTCAATTTATTTTTTGTGAAAAAATCGCGCGGTTATTGTTAAAAAAAACAACACACCGTCCGTTCGTCACTGCGGCACAGTCGCGACTGTCTGCATACCGAGCGCATTCCGAGGTCGAGGCGCGTAGGTATAGCTCGCGTTTCGTCCGTTTGTATGAAGTCGAAATACTGTATGATCTTTATACTGTGACACTACGGCGGCGTACACGAGCGACGCGGCACGGCGCGGAGCGGGGACCGGGCGGCAACACAGCATCGCGGCATTGCATCGTCCGACACGACCGCGCTCGGACATACCTATGTTTTTTTATGTATGTTCAGTTGTTTACCAATTTCTCCGTCAATTGTGGACCTATTTTATTTTATTTTTTGTTTGAATGGGAATACTCTCGAGGTGGTCCCATTGTCATCAACCTGGAATCTGATGAGAGGATCCCATGGAAATCGAGGGAAACCCTCAACTTTTATAGGCAATCCTATAGCGATTTGGGTATTTTTTAAAGTAGGTACGTAACTTGAGCATTTGCTCTGGGAAATCATCATTTGGTCAAGGTTAGAACTTTCTAGGCCGGCTAGAATAAAAATTTAATACGGAACCCTCTATGCGCGAGCCAGACTCACACTTGACCACTTTTTTAATTTTTCCTTTAGTTTCATGCCAAATCTAGCTTCGTGCCAAATTTCAAGTTTCTAGAGTTAATCAGTCAGTCAGTGACACTAGCTATTTTGAAAAGTCCATAACTTCGAATCTATTAAAGCTACAGTTATGAAATTTGCTACTCGAACTAACAGCAGTCATGGTATTATGTATGTGAAGTGTTTGATTCGTGTGACAAATAGATACAGGGTGGTCAAAAGTAGCTCGAACCGGTTCGAATAAATAGTGCACGGCGTACGTGTGGTATGTGCATCTGGATTGAGGGCCTGTTTTTTGAACCCTTTCGGAACGAAATAAGACTTATAGGGAAATTAGTTAAAAATAGTAAAAACTTAAAGCAATGTGCCATGAATTTCTTAAACGTGAATTAAAACTGTTATGATTAAATAACTGAGGCCCTCAATCCAGACGCGTGCATAAAGTGGCATAGCCTAAATCTCAATAAGTACTATGTCTGGGTTAATAATTTTTATTCAAGAATTTAGTTAAGAATTTCTTAAACATATTAAGAAATTCCCAAATCTGTAGAATATGACATTACAGATTTATGGCGGTATATCTATGGCCCTCACTTCATTAATGTCTGAACTGAGGAATCTGCAAAACATTAATTTATCTGAAGAAATACATAAATACGACTTTGACATATTTTACTTAGATACCTATATGAATTAGTTAAAAAGAGATAATGACAGAAAAGTTAATTGTTAAGAAGTAAATGAATGTTGAATTTAACTAAAACGTCTGAACTGAGAGCCCAATATTTTCGGCTTTATTGACTAGGCTCAACCTCATAGATTAACGCAAATTAGACTAAGATTTTTAACTAAATTGTAACATATCGTCCGTTCTTCTAAATGTGATACTTTAAGAGAAAATTGATTTTCAACTTTTTATAAGAGAAAAATTTATAGGGTGACCATAATGTTCATAGTAAGTACATACCTGTACATTTTATAAAGCGCAGTCGGAAAGTCATAATATTTGCAGCCAAAAGTATTATGTACCTACTATTCACAATTTTGTTTTCTTTATTTTTAATGTCAAATTTAAGCCCCAGGCGAGTACCTACATGTAGGTACATATTTTAAAATTAAAATTTGCAGCGCAGTCGAGGTTTTTAATATATTTTTCTTTATTTTTCAAAATTAGGATCAGCCAAACCATATGTCAGAATGTGTAAAAAAATAGGTTGTTCTTCTCTACTATTATAAAATCTAAGCACAGACCATGTGGCCCTTCACAAAACCATGCGCCTTGTAGTGACCAAGATCAGCCGGTTTCAACGAGGGGACATACTCAATAACACCTAATATTTTAAAACATTTTCCTTTTAAACTGATTGTTTCGGGTAATTCCTTTAATCCAACTTTATCTGTCCCATTCAAATCAAATGAGATCAAATTAGAACGCTCGTAATTTGAATTTACTACACATTTACATGACACACAGGTACTATCTTCATCTCCAATACAAATTGCATCTTCTAGACTGGAAAACCCAAAAATTCTAATAATATTGCCGATTAATATAGTAATCGGCAAAAAAGGCACCTTTCGGAAGATCTTGTCTGACGTACACAATTCGTGAAAACACTGTTTTGTGAAAATTGCACTGTAAATAGAATTCAATAATATCTATATATATAAAAGAAAGTCGAAAATCGTGTTAGTTACACCACTTATAACTCGAGAACGGCTGAACCGATTTGGCTGAAAATTGGTGGGGAGGTAGCTTAGAACCAGGAGACGGACATAGGATACTTTTTATTTTTTTTTTATAGTAGGAGTAGGGTAGGAGTAGGGTAGGAGTAGGGTAGAAGTAGGGTAGGAGTAGTGTAGGAGTAGTGTAGGAGTAGGGTAGGAGTAGTGTAGGAGTAGGGTAGGAGTAGTGTAGGAGTAGGGTAGGAGTAGGGTAGGGTAGGGGTAGGGTAGAAGTAGGGTAGGAGTAGGGTAGGAGTAGGGTAGGAGTAGGGTAGGAGTAGGGTAGGAGTAGGGTAGGAGTAGGGTAGGAGTAGGGTAGGAGTAGGGTAGGAGTAGGGTAGGAGTAGGGTAGGAGTAGGGTAGGAGTAGGGTAGGAGTAGGGTAGGAGTAGGGTAGGAGTAGGGTAGGAGTAGGGTAGGGGTAGGGTAGGGTAGCCGGGCAGCTATAAATAATGTATATGGCAAAACGACGTTTGCCGGGTCAGCTAGTTTCAAATATAAAGGTAGCATTACAAGCACAATCAACATTTATAACTTTAAATTCTCGCGTTTTTTTTAAATATTCAAGTGCTATATGAGACCTCATTTCATAAAGGTCTTGATGTGGTGAATGACTATCAGATAAATGTTGAATGTATCTTGCGATCGAAATATTTTTGAAAAGATCGATACTCTTTTTAACCGACTTCGAAAAAGGAGGAGGTTTCTCAATTCGACCGTATATTTTTTTGATACTTTGATTTGTATTGTATCCTAAAGACAAAAGGTACAATACGGAGTCTAGGCCACACGTGTTCCGTTCGTGTGTGTGTTTAAAGAATACCTTCTATATAATTAACCCAGTCGTTATTATTATTTTTTGCTTTGTCAACGTTACACAGTACACCAATCGAATATACATTAAACTCTAACGGCTATTAGTTGTTTATCCAGTTGATAAAATTATATTACACCAACATTTGGTTTCTTCGATTTTTTTTTTTTTACTGTCAATAATTATTTAAATTTAAAAATATAATAATATACGCTTAAGTTTAAACACAACGCCATTCTCGATAATGATACAAATACATGACATGTTATACTTCATATGAAATAGGCAATATTAAAGTGATCTAGGTACTTACTTCGATATTGGAAAATAACTCGAATACTGTCAGATTGTTAAGTCTTTTTAGGTCATTTGATTTGTCAAATGTTTTTATTGAACCAACCCGAGTGACAGCTTCTTCTGCCACTTGTATTGATAATGTTTTTTGTAATTGTGATTACTTACACAAAGAAATTGTAAATAAGTTGCCATCTGATCACAGTGGACAAAAAAATAACATTTAGCTCCTACATGCCTTTACAAAAAATTCAAATAAGGTTTAGGACAATTACATGTAAAAAATTAGAGAAATTAAAAAATTCTTTGGCCAGTAAGTTATGTGATCAGAATTTTAATAATATAGGTGACCCAAATGAATTCTACGCCGAGTTCTTTTCAATATTAAACGCGCAGTTTAATGACACTTTTCCACTAAAAACTAAAAATATTCACACAAAGTTTTTATTTAGTGACTGGGCGACTCCAGGTATTCGTAAAAGCAGGGAAAAACTTTTTGAACTCTATGGCTTAAAGTAACATATGAATAATACAAACTTTCATCAGTATGTTGCAAAATATTCAAAAACTTTTAAAAGTGTGTGCCAAAAAGCTAAAGCTCTTTATATTAGCAATAAAATAAAATCAGCTGATGATAAAATAAAAACTACTTGGAAAATAATAAATAATGAAACAGGTAGGAAAAAACAGCGTAACACTGAATTTAATTTAGAGACATGGCCCCATCAACTCAGATGTAGAAATAGCTCAGGAATTTGAAAACTTTTTTTCTAATATTCCCCTTAAAACTACTGAAGCTTTAAATTCATCCCCCACGCTTTCTGCTGCCTTACTTAAAAAGAATGTAAAGGCATGCCCTTTGGAGTTTAGGTTTCAGCATACAAGCCCCCAGGCTGTTATAAAAGCTTTTAGAGATCTTAACATTAAATCAACAGAAGATCTCTGGGGAATGTCTGTAAAAGTATGTAGATCTTTAATCGAAACTATTGCGCCCTATTTAGCTTTCATATTTAACACCAGTGTTGACCAAGGAGTCTTTCCGGATCTTATGAAACATAGTAAAGTAGTACCATTGTTCAAATCCGGTGATAGTAAAGATCCTAACAATTATAGACCTGTGTCAATTCTACCAGTTCTCAGTAAGGTGTTTGAAAAGTTGATGCTCAATCAAATGTTATGTCACTTTAATAAAAATTCCATCTTTCATGAACACCAGTACGGTTTCACCAAAGGGCGTTGCACTACTGACGCCGGTGTTACCCTAATAAAGAACATTTTTAACGCCTGGGAAGAAGCACAAGATGCCATTGGAATCTTTTGCGACCTCTCTAAGGCGTTCGATTGCGTAAACCATGAGACACTTCTGATGAAACTGGAGCACTATGGAATTAGAAAAACAGCACTTGACTTGCTAAGATCATACCTGAAAGATAGAAAGGTTAAAGTTCAAGTAAACGGCGTAAACTCATTAGGGTCTGAAATGACAATGGGTGTTCCTCAAGGTTCGATATTGGGTCCATTCCTCTTTTTAGTTTACATTAATGATTTACCCCAATTACTTCAAAATCAACCGAAGATGGTGTTATTTGCAGATGACACATCATTAATCTTTAAAATAGACCGACGGTCACAAAATCTTGACGACGTGAATAACTGTATTCTTCAGGTCCAAGATTGGTTTACGGTAAATAATTTAGTACTTAATGAAAAAAAAACCAAATGCATTAGATTTAAATTACCGAATGTTAGAAGTAGCGAATGTGAAATCATATTGAATGGCCAAAAACTGGAATTTATTGATCAGACAGTTTTCCTAGGAATCACGCTAGACGAGAAATTACAATGGGGACCTCATATAACATCTATTGCGGGGCGGCTAAGCTCCGCCGCTTATGCTGTTAGAAAGATAAGACAGTTAACAGATGTAGAAACCGCGCGTTTGGTCTACTTCAGTTACTTCCACAGTATTATGTCATATGGCATTTTACTATGGGGTCGGGCTGCTGACATTGAATCCATTTTTATTTTACAAAAACTTTTTAACAAAAAAAAAACCGACTTCCAAAAAAATCACTACAAACTGAAAAATAACTTTAATTTCGGAAGTCGGTGTCTTAGGGATCAGTATTTTAGTTTTTGCCACCGACTTCAGAAATTAAAGTTATTTTTCAGTTTGTAGTGTTTTTTTTGGAAGTCGGTTTTTTTTTTGTTGAAAAGTTTTTATTTCTCGCTTTTTAGTGGGTCTATTTATAATTTATCTAAGTTACAATAGCCTAATGTCAACTTGCCCATCGCCTTTTTATAAAATATTCCTTTTCTTGATGCAGGGACGTTAATTGTTGAGGAGTTCTCCTTTTATTAGTTTTTAGATTAGATGCTGATAATCCTGGCTGCAGCATCAGGCCAGACTTATGTCAACATTGCATTGAACTTAAAATTAGTCCTGTTTAAAATGAGCCCAAACACGACTACGGTGCTGTAATTTCAAGGTTTGTACTTTTTCTGATGCTCCTGGCTTCAGCATCAGGTCTTCGGTGTTCCTCAGTAACAGTACGTTTATCCACACATCGAGCCCTTTTCAATGAGCCTAAATACGATATATCTGCTGTTAGTTGTCGAGGAGTTAGGTACTCTGCAGACTATCCTGACTGCAGCATCAGGTCATGGCTTGATGATCATGAGACCAAATGTGTCAAATGCCCTATCAAACATCAAAACAATTTACTAAAACAGTCCTTGCCTGTTCGAGTAACTTCTTACTGTTAAGGAGTTGTACCTTCCATCATCAGCCCAGCTACCTGAGATGGTGACAACCATACACAAATACACAAGATACTTCATAAAATATGCGAAAAACAATAAGTGAGCCTATAAAATTTGAGCGTTGCCCTCGATTTCTCTAAGATCCCATCATCAGATCCTAACTTGGTGACAATGGGACCACCTCAGAACTATCTACTTTCGAACAAAAAAAGAATTTTGAAAATCCGTCGACAATTGGCGGAGTATTCGATGAACAAACATACAAAAAAAAAAAAAAAAACATACAAACACCCGAACATAGTACCTCCTCCTTTTTGTAAAGTCGGTAAAAAGAGAGCTGTCAGAGCCATTTACAATCTACGTCGTCGCGAATCTCTTAGGGAACTATTTAGAAAGGTTAATATCATGACGGTACCTTGCCAATTCATTTATGAAAAAATATTATGTATGTAAGAAAAAATCAACATCTATATATACATATATAATAAATTTGTAGAAAAGTGGTGTCTGTACAATGGAAATATATAAAAAAAAAGTAGCAGGGGTTGTTATTATATCGATGCCGAACCCGAAATTATAATTAATTTTTTTTTTGTCTGTTTGTCTGTTTGTTTGTGCACGCTAATATCAGAAACGGCTTATTCGATTTAGATGCGGTTTTCACTAATATATTGTAGTAGGCTTCACTTAACATTTAGTGTTTATTTCATGTCAATCGGTTCATAAATAAAAAAGTTATGTCAATTTAAAGAATCACGGCGAACATTTGTTAAGGTATTCTATCAGAGTACGTACACGCCTCGGGCCTGCGCGTCCGATCTTCGGAACTACTGGACGGATTTGAATGATTTTTTTTTGTTGTATAGTTATTATGGCTGGACAACATTCAGGCTATAATGTTTCTTGGAAACTTGAACACCTGATGCAGAACCGAAACAGACCAGCTTAACTATAAGAGATACAAAAATGGTACCATAGCAAAAATTGTTCCACGTGATGAGGATTTTCTGCTGAGAGAATAAATTTGAAGATCTGGAACACCTGATGGGGAACTCCAAGAGCCCAGCTACACCATAACACATATAGGAATGACGTCTTAGTAAAAGTTATTCGGTCTGATGGGCATTTCCTGTTGACTTATAAAAATCGAAGATCAGAAACATCTGATGTGGAAATCTAAGCTATCACTAATTTCACCTCCACGCGGTGAAGGCGGTAACAGTTTAGGACTGATTTTCGATGACGATGGTATATCATTGAAAATTTGACTCTACTGGCCAAAACTCCCATTTATTTTTTTTTAACGTGAAGAAATGCTCATGCATTCTGCACTACACGGGGAGATAGTGCAGTTATGTGGGACTCTAACCCACTAAAACTCCACTGTGTCCTCCTCTGCCGCTTACGGCGGGAACATGGGCACGCGTTAGCACTCATCCGTGAACCCGCCACGGCTGTCCGTTACCGGACCCTCCGCTGGGGAGTATTCCCCATCACCGGCGCACCAGAACACATAGCACGCCGTGACCACCCCAGGGACCAAACCAGCACATGGGCCAGACGATCCCGTGTCTGGGCACCCTTGGTAGGGGAGCAGTCACTTAGATTTTAATTGATCAGGTATCTTCATAATAAAACTATAACCATGCCTAGAAAGAGGTCAAATCTTTCCCAATGTTCCAAAGGAGCTAAAAGATTGAGGATCATAAGATCCCAAGAATCTACCGAAGAGCGTCAGGAGAGACTTAATGCTGTTTGAGAACATCAGGCTGCAACTCGCTCCGTGGAAACCTCTTCGAATCGCGAAGCACGCCTGCGTTCTCAGCGTATTTACGCATCTACATCCAGATCTCTAGAGACCAGTGAAGAATATGATGCGCAACTGACCGCTGATACGGTGAGATTATCATACATTGTTCCGAACACGCACACAACAAAATATTCATAATCAGAAAGTGAGAAAGAAAGAATTGCTGGAGTACGGCATGAAGAGACAGATTAAGAAGAGCGCAACGAACGTTGGAATTCTGATCGACTACGACATTCTCTGAACAGAATGTCGATATCATCTGAAGAATCGGATGTGTCTCAAGATATAGCCGTAGGGCATGGCGACCTTCCTTGGGTTGATAAGGAACGGAGTGCATTTACGTATACTCCTATGATTGACTACGCCACATATTCCGCCATCGGAGGTATGGTTAAAAATTTTACTTTTTGTGAAGCTGTTAAATAGCAAAAAGAAACAAACGGTATGTGTTGCTCAGGTGGGAAAGTACATATTGAAATATTACAAAATCCTCCAGAAATATTAAGATCACTGCTAATCGGTGACCAAAACATTTCTTGGACAACATACGTTCGTACAATAATGCCTTTCAAATGACATCTGGTGGCGCGAGAGGCTAATTTAGTGGACTGTATTTGCGATGCGGAACAAAACGATTGACAAACGCTTGGCAATAGGTAATTCGAGTTGCGGAGGGTGTAGGACAATAGAACACAACCCGAAAATTAGGAAGGGAAGCACAAACCTTTGCTGGAGACACGTGCTCGCGTCGTCGCCCGTGCACGGGGTCACTTTCCAAGTTCAGGGGTAGTTGGGCTTCAAGTTATTGTCCTCACACGGTAAACACAAACACAAACTATTGAATAAAAGTCTTATTACATGCGAAAATGCCGTGATTCCAAAATTATCAATATTTTCATGCGGAGCGAGCCGACGCCATTGCGCACGCGTTGCGGAGACATTCGGAAGTGATTCGCGACAATATGGCGGTCGGAATCTTCTTATTCACTCGCGAGGTATGTGCGGAAAGGAGATGGATATAGGAAATAGCGGATGTCAATCAAATTTTGAATGTTGGCGCAACCATTCCCCCCGGGTTTGAAGGGTTACCTTCAAAAACAATAAACGAAACTAATCAAATAACTAAATTCTAGTGTAACCTCTAACTTCTAACCTATTCCTAAACTACATATATATAAAGCGTTACTATGACTACTAAACTAATTTGAAACCTGCTGCTGATTAGGCAGAGGACAGAGGCGAATAACCGGACGTAAGTACGAACCGGTTGCGGTTTTAACTCTTACTATACGCGTTACTCCCTTCGAATCAGGGAAAACTTCCTCCACTACACCTAGAGGCCAGTGTAGGGGGGCCGTGCTCTCAGTCATTAAAACTACCACAGTACCAACGGTGACTGGATTCGATGGAGTATTCCATTTTTGACGCGACTGCAGCGTGTGCAAATAATCGGTTCTCCAACGCCTCCAAAAGGATTGAACTAATCTATCCAAAAGAGCGTGACGCTTTAGGAGATGCAGTCTGTCTTCGTCAACATCCATAGCGGGCAAATACTTAAGAGGAGTCGTGGTTAAGAAGTGAGCCGGCGTTAAAGCTAAAGACTCCGACGGGTCACTAGATAGAGTTCGACACAGTGGACGAGTATTCATTACTGCCTCTATCTGAGCGAGTACAGTACTCAGCTCCTCATAAGAGAGAATCTGTACGCCTACAACGCGGAACAGATGCGACTTGAGGCTCTTAATATTAGCCTCCCAATTACCACCAAAGTGACTAGCAGCGGGTGTATTAAAATGCCATTCAATACGATTTTCGGCCAAAACATGAGCGAATTCACTGTGATAATACCTTGACCGCAAGAATGCGTGTAATTCCGAGATACTACGGCGAGCTCCAACATAATTAGTACCGTTGTCTGAATATAAGCGTTTTACGGGACCACGGCGCGACAAAAAACGCTTAAACGCGGACATAAAACTTTGCGTACTTAAATCACCGGTCAATTCTATGTGAACCGCACGAGTTGTCATACAAATAAATAGACAAACGTAAGCTTTTGTGGAGCGTATACCACGACCATGGGCAATAGTTACCCTAAACGGGCCGGCGAAGTCTGTACCAGTGTGTACGAAAGGTTTAACGGATTGAACAACACGACATGTGCGATGATCGGCCATTTCAGGCGCGATAAAACGCGGGCGAAGTTTAAAACAGGGCACACATTTGTGCACTCTAGAGCGAATCAAATTGCGAGCGGAAAGTATCCAATACTTTTGTCTAAGGATAGACATCAACAAATCCGGACCTGCGTGACAATTCACCTTATGATGATAATCAACAATCAAATCTAAAATATGGTCCTTGCGGGGTAAAACTACGGGATGTTTTTGATCAAATCCTAAATCGGAATTTCTCAAACGACCACCTACTCGAATGAGACCATTCTGCAAAAAAGGTTTCAAATGTTGAAAAGCGCGACTACAAGTTTTGTTGGACTCTAAACTACTAAATTCTGATGCGAAATAAAATCTCTGCAATTCACGAAGCACGACTGACTCAGCTTTATCCAGATCAGCGGCGGTTATATTACCGTGCGTGGGTAACAGTTTTAGAAAACGACAGACATACACCACACAACGCAAAAGTCTCGACCAAGACGAGACGCGATTAGACAGTGATAAAATAATCGACTCTTCACGTGGAATCGAAACTACAAGCGAATGCTTCTTCTCCTCGGGTGGTTCTGAAACGGCAGCTGGGTTAAAAGGTTTAACCGGCCATTCCTCAAGCACGCTGTGAATCCAAGGCGGAGCGCAGAACCACAGCGGATGATCTAAAATTTGCGAAGGGAGCAATCCACGGGAGAGACAATCGGCGGGATTATCTGTGCCAGCAACGTGAAAGAGATTTTGTGGTGGTAATTCGGACTGAATTTTAGCCACCCTATTGGCGACGAATGTGTCCCAGCGATGGGGCGAAGAATATGCCCAACACAAAGCTACAGTAGAGTCAGAAAAAGCCATAATTCTATCAATAATAATGCGGTGCTTACAAGCATTGACAATAGAGCTGATTAATTGCACTAACAAAAGAATAGCGCACAGCTCCAGGCGCGCCAGAGAAACGACCTTGCGAGGGGAGACTTTGGATTTAGCGCTTATAAGATTAACCGAGACTTTGTCAACATTCAAAACGTGAAAATAAACTACTCCCCCGTAAGCCTTTTCACTTGCGTCTGCGAACCCTACAACCGTAACTACACTGTCTGAAAATATACCAACATGGCGTGGAATTTTTATTTGATTGAGCAATGGAAGCTCATTCCGAAAGCGAGCCCACAATTTAACAATATTGTCGGGCGCGGGGTCGTCCCAATCGCTATTGGAAAGCCAAAGTTCTTTTATAAGTAACTTGACATATAAAACGACGGGAGCTACAAATCCCATAACATCCCATATACGTGCTACACACGACAGGATAATGCGCTTAGTACAAATCTGCGGAGTCGAACTAACTTTAAGACTGAACATGTCAGACGCGGGTGACCAACTTAAGCCTAGAACCTTGTGCGTATCATCACCATCAAATTCCTTCACCGAAGATAATTGATGCGATAGTGGAATCGAATCTAGAGCGGTTTTCGAGTTACTTGTCCACTTCACAAGATCAAACTGACCGGCTTTCATAAGACTTATTACTTGAGCGGCGGTCTCAACGGCCTCTGCCTCGCTGGCTACACTATAAACAAAGTCGTCCATGTATAGCCCAGTCTCAATAGTATCCTTTGCTTTCGGGAATCTTTCACCCTCATCAGCGGCTAATTGCTTGATAGTGCGAAGCGCGTGGAAAGGACTTGACTTAAGCCCAAAACAAACACGATTAAACTCGTAAACTTTCAGAGGATCTTGAGGCGAAAATCTATACAAAAAACGTTGAAATTTGCGGTCGCATTCGCGAATACCAATAGAAAGAAACATTTGCCTTATGTCGGCGGAGAGCGCGACAGCAAACAAGCGGAAATTTACAATAATGTCGAATAAGTTACCTTGAAGGTTTTGACCACAATACAAAATATCATTGAGCGATACAGAAGTGCTAGTCTTAGCACTGCCGTCCAAGACCACGCGAAGCTTAGTAGTAAGCTTGTCTTCTCTAATAATTCCGTGGTGCGGGATGATGTAAGAAGGATGACCGCGAGTCTCATCAGTCTCGGTGATGGGCGCAGGTGAGATGTATCCTTTATCTAGGTATTCGATAACAACCTCATCATAGGCTTGCGTCAACTTCGGAGATACTTGCATCTTACGTTCTAAACATGAAAAGCGCTTTTTAGCGGAAGCGTAGGAGTCACCGAGCGAAAAAATATCCCCCTTGAATGGAAGCGCGACAACATAACGACCATCATTATTTCGAGTAGTCGTGCGACAATAAACCTCCTCAGCCACCTTATCATCAGGGCTTAGGATAGGCGGGACATTGACCTCTTCAATTTCCCAGAACCTGCGTATGGTAGACTCCAGCGGCTGTTCAACAGTGCAGCAGTGTGCCACAGTCGAGTAACTATCTAAATGTGCGGGTGCGGAACCAACAATAACAAAACCTAGAACTGTTTCTAGGGCGTGCGGTGCGGGATACGATGAATGACCTTGAACCTTACGCGATAACTGGAGGTGCGGGAGAATCGATGCGCCGATCAACATATCGACGTCTCCAGGGACACCATAAGATTCATCTGCCAACGGTAGGTCTTTAAATTTGGTCAATAAAGACGTGTCAACCGGGACAGTAGGCAATTGTTCCGTAATTTTATCTACGACAAGCGAATCCATATCAAAACAAATATCGGAATTAAAACGCGATGCAAATTTAATTTTAATCGAACCATGAATGGTTGATTTTAAACCACCGAACCCCTTAACTACTGAGCGGGCTGGCCGGTTATTAATACTAAACCCAAGGCGTTGACAACAATTTTGAGTTAAGAAATTACTCTGCGAAGCGCAATCTAACAACGCTCGAACAAGACACGGATTACCTAAAGCATCATCAACAACAACGTGAGCGGTCGCGAGCACCACGGTAGTACACGCACTGCTTGCGGACATCGAACACAACGTGACGTCACTCACGGCGGCGGTCTGCGAGCGGGCAAAGTCGCGCGCTGGCTGCGCGGCCGCAGAGTTCGCACCGACTGTCTGCGACGACGTGTCACCGCTTGATAAACTAACTGTGCTCACATTGGATGCGGCATTATTATGATTTTTCTCCATATGAAGTAAAGTGTGGTGCTTTGAAGGGCACTTACGACAACTTTGACTACTATTACAAGACGTAACCCGATGCTTGTCACTTAGGCAGTTAAAACACAAATTGTTATCGCGAACAAACTTATAACGCTCATAAGGAGTAAATTTCAAGAAACCTGAACACTTGTACATTTGCGAATGTTTTGCACAACGAACAAATAGATTGTACAGGTGCAGGTGCGGTATTTACATAAGTATGTGTCGACTTTTGCGATTTCGAAGGCGCATCCGTTCGACGGTCGGACTTAGTAGATACTTTCTTCGTAATTTCATGGTTTGAAGAAGTGCGTTGTAATATTTTAATATGATCGCGAACAAAACATTCTAAATCATTGAATTTTGGAAGCATACTACTGCGATGGTTCATCTCAAATAAACGAACAGTTTCACTATCTAATTTCTTTAAACCCAAATACAAAAACAAAAAGTCGCAGAGGTCATCGACCTTCAGGTTCTTTACTGCGCGAACAGATGCTGCAAAAGTATCTAAAAACTTCTCTAAATTATGTTCATTACAAACTGTAATATTTTTCAAGTCGAATAACTGATCTAAATATGCGTTAGCTACTAATCTGTTGTCTTCGTATTTGGACTTTAAAGTTTTTAATATTAATGAATAATTTTCGGCACTAAAAGTAATGCCGGCACAAACAGTTTTAGCTTTATCAGTTAACTTTTCAATCAGATAGTGTAATTTTTCATGATCTGTCAAAGAGACGTTCTTATCTATAGTGTTTTCAAAACTATCTATAAACAGATTCCAATTGCGAATATCACCATTAAATTCAGGTATCTGAATGGGCGGTAATTTAGGTCGATCGCGAGTGTGATTTGCCTGGCTCTGATAGACAGACGGCTTCTCCAAGTTTCTCGCGACGCGTTTGATGCGACAGAATAAATCATCAAATGACGCCAAAGCTTGGTAACTCACAGCGTATTCTGGATTTAATTCTAACTCTAAAACGTTAATATCATGAATTACGGATTCAAATTCCGTGCGCACACTATCCAAGTTTTCTACAGAACATAAGAACGAATCTTTAATAGCTAGATCACCTGTTTTAAGTGCATTATCACAAATAGATTGCACGCGAGAAAATAGCATGTCTCTTTTAGCATATAAAAGTTTTAATTGAACTTTGTTGTCCTTTGGAGGCATCGTGAACAATTATGACACACAATCAATGCGGTAAACAAACAAAATAAAGTTATTTTTTGCGAATAAGCGATGGAGAACAGCGACGCGGACAATATCTAAATACCTAAAGTGGGTAGGTAGTTAAAAACGAACTGCGGGTAATTTCAAATCAATCCTAATTTACCCACTAGGTTATGTCTCTGTTTCTGTTAAACAAATACTTTTAGACTTCCGATTGAATAACTAATACGAGCGATCTTTAGCTACGTATGTAGGTAGGTATTACGTACGTACGTAGGTAACAGATGAACAATTTGCGGCGAAACAACAACGAAATGCGTTAGGTATAAGACTGCGGTGCGGTGCGTTTATTCCCTATGGAGTAAATACTAATGCGTTAACTACAACAATTATGTACCTAATTCAAATAAATACCTAACGATCCGGTGAGAGGGACCAAAGAAAAATGGTGGCGCGAGAGGCTAATTTAGTGGACTGTATTTGCGATGCGGAACAAAACGATTGACAAACGCTTGGCAATAGGTAATTCGAGTTGCGGAGGGTGTAGGACAATAGAACACAACCCGAAAATTAGGAAGGGAAGCACAAACCTTTGCTGGAGACACGTGCTCGCGTCGTCGCCCGTGCACGGGGTCACTTTCCAAGTTCAGGGGTAGTTGGGCTTCAAGTTATTGTCCTCACACGGTAAACACAAACACAAACTGTGGAATAAAAGTCTTATTACATGCGAAAATGCCGTGATTCCAAAATTATCAATATTTTCAAGCGGAGCGAGCCGACGCCATTGCGCACGCGTTGCGGAGACATTCGGAAGTGATTCGCGACAATATGGCGGTCGGAATCTTCTTATTCACTCGCGAGGTATGTGCGGAAAGGAGATGGATATAGGAAATAGCGGATGTCAATCAAATTTTGAATGTTGGCGCAACCAACATCTTTTGTTGCGAAACAGATTTCAGAAGGCCCATTTATGCCAACATTCAAAGTGCAAGGCCAAGTTTACCACCCTATTGGTTCATTATTGCCTGAAAATGACGTCTCGAATCGTCTCGCGCATCCCGTTGTTATCCAGTCCCCGGGTTCTTAGAATTCGACATCAGACGTTTCAGATCTTCGATTTTGACTACCCCGTTGTCGCTGGCATAAGCAACAGGATCCGCGTACGAAGTCGCGGGCAGAAGCTAGTATTTTTAATAAAATAAGTGATAGGCATAATTTTAATACTAGAAATAAAGATAAATTAGATCGATTCGGGTAGTGACCGCCGAAGGGTACAGACGTGTCGTGTCCAGCCTCTGTTTATACTTGACGCAACGTGCGTAGCACATGGCTCTAACTAAACTGGCGTAACGGTGTTTCGCGTGTTGTTTTTTGTGGGTGCAAATTAAAACGCCTTAAAACGGTGGCAAAGTGGAATACGTGTGTTCCTGATATACAAGTCCGAGACCTAGACCGTCCAGCCGAGGATCTTGGTGACGTCGAGAGACCTTAGCGGGCCAATTTGGTGAGATCTTTCCGTATATTTATTTTCAGGGCTCTCCATTAGAAGCTGTATCCGGCTGCGCCTTATTTTCCTAATTCGGGCTGTTGAAGCCACGCGCGAATTAAACATCATTGTAAGCTATAAATAGGCTCTAGGGAAATGTACTCATATTATATCTAGGAGCGAGGGATAAACTAGTACACTATACTATTCTAGCCTAAAATACGGTATCGCTCTAGAATTCGTACTCCACGCTTTTCTCCATTTAACATAGTACTAAATTACCAAAACTGCTTTGAACAAGCTATATATTTCCTAGCCTGTAAGTCAAGCTTTGTACACGTGCGCGACTCGAAGTGGAAAAAGGTTAAGCTAAGTAACAAAAATAGCAAAGCTCATAAATCTGAGGCGTCCCCTGTCAGCTTTATTGTTTCTCAAAAAGCCACACGGCACATGTTCGCTGAGAAAGTCTTGCAATACCATATAAACAAAAGGCTTTTGTCTTTAAAAATGGGCATAATTGTGCGTATGACAAAAGACGGCAATTGCCTATTTAGGGCTATAGCCCATCAAATAAATAATGTAATGGGTTTAACTTTCGATCACGTGTCTGTCCGCAAGGACCTCGCCTCATATGTACTGGAACATCGAAATGACGACAGAATTCGCCTAGCACTTTTAAATAATATACAAGAATTTTTCCCTAACAGCAATCTTTCCCAGGAACAAAGGATAACAAAATACATAACCATGCAGTTTAACAAGTCCTTCTGGGGAGGAGAGGACATCTTAATCGCCGCGTCCGAGTTCTATCTTGTAAATCTGCACGTACACACGGATACAAGACACACACTAGTGTATTCACCCACCGGCGAACCAGTACCCGGCAACATACACATCCGCTACAAGGACCAGCACTATGATAGCTGGGTCATGACTGAAGACGAGCACCACAACAGCAACCCGATAGACCTTATGCAAAAATCAAACAAAGTCAAAATAACACAGCATAATAAACCTATAACTAACCAGTACAACGCACGGGATAAGCAAGGTCAACCCACAATACCCCAGTCTCAAACGAACAGCCCTCAATTAGCTAGCGTTGGAACACAGTATGAACAACAAACATCAATGAATACACAGGTATCAGATGTAGTCGCAGATGCTACTGGGTTCACAATACTTAGAAACCAGCCGACTACCGCAATAAAATATACTTGCTCAGAATTGCGTATTGCAACCTGGAACGTCCGTGGGGCCTCAAAACCGGCCAAAAAAGATAAAATTGACGCTGAACTCTCAATTAGGGGCATTCATGCAGCCTGCATACAAGAAACAGGTATGAACTCTGGAACATACAACTCTACACACTACGAATGGCACCTCTATGGAACCTCAGGTAAAACACACCGGGGACTTGCAATTCTAATCAGAAAAGATGCCCAAATTGAACTAGTCAACAGAAAAAAGGATACAGACACGATGTCAGCTACTCTTAAAGTTAACAGGGGAAACGACAAGCCTGCTCAACTGTACATAATCAACTCTCACATCAACAGTTGTACATCTAAAGCAAACAGATCCTTCACAGGCTTATTAAACTTGATCAAACAAAAACCAAGGAAATGTACCTTAATAATTCTTGGCGACTTCAACGCTCATATTGGTCGACATGATACAAAAAGTTTCCAACGCAAAGGACTGATCCACCAAAACCTACACCATGACTTTTCTAACTACAACGGGGAAATGTTAATGGATATAGCCAACAGGGAAAAACTGCAAATAGAAACTACAAAAGCGAGATCATCATGCAGGATAACATGGTCAAAGGGCACTCAGAAATCCCAATTGGATCACATTATAACGCCACATGCAACAGAGAAACTCTTCGAACTTATTAAAGGCGAATGGGCCGCTAAGGGCACTTCCGACCATAAAATAATCTGGGGTCGGCTAAGAACAAACCGAACTTCAAACAAAAAAGAAAACACCAAACACATTAATGCACAAGGACAACAGCAAGCCGCGAAGGAAACAACAATTGCGGCCAAGGACTTCAACTATAAACAGTGCAATTATCAATCCCTAAATAGTAAATTCACGAAAACAAAATACCAAGATTGTATAACAAAAAAACTAAAAGATATAGGAATCAACTCAATGGACAAAAACATCGAAATACCCTGGAATACCATAACGGAAGTATTAAAAGCGGCTGCCCAGGAAACTCTGATTCTTCAGCCAGTTCTCTCCAGGGATCATCGACTAGCTCTTGCTAAACTACAAAAAGCCAAATTCCTACAAAGAAGGCAACCGGATAACCCAAATAGGCACAACCTAGTAAAAGAATGTCAGGCAACACTTCAAAAGGTCAAATATCAGGAAGAGCAAAAAGCATGCAGGGCCTGTCTAAGTGGACTGGGGAAAAACCACCCCGCAAAACGCATGCAGATGCTATACTTTTTTTACAGTAGAAACAAACTTCAAGCAAAACGTCGAAAAAGATCCACTTATATACCGATGACCAAATGGGAGCAAATACTAAAAAAATCCGAGGGCCATCTTATACCAACAGTTAATATAAAAAATCCGATAACCGAAGTACAGTGTGACGGTCCCATTGCGGATGACGTAATGGGAATCATTAATAAAATGCGGAACGGGACAGCCCCCGGAACCGACCAAGTGGTAATCGAGCTTTACAAAGCAATGCCAGAAATATTACAAGAAGCCGTCACCAAACACATGAACAAAGCTTGGACACAGAACGAAGCACCCGACGCGTGGCTGGAGACCGTACAAATACCAATTCCAAAAATAATAACCCTAAAAATGCGAATGAATATCGCCGCATATCGGTTTGCAACACGGGTTACAGGATTTACGCCTCCTACGTACTTAAAAAACTAGACGAGACAATATCGGAACTGGGAAGCTATCAAGCGGCCTTTTTAAACAATAGATCAACAGACGACCATATGTTTACACTTAAAAGGGTCTTAGACGAAGAATGGCGGGCAGGTAAAAGAACTTATGTGCTTGCCCTCGACATAGAAAAGGCCTTTGACAATGTCGACCTTAATGCACTGAGGGATATCCTATTACAACGAACCAACAAATCGCTAACCAACAGGATAATCAAGGTATGCTTGAATGAACGAACATGCATCAAATGGTGTGGGCAGCAAAGCAGTTGGATTATTAAAGGTAAGGGAGTCAAACAAGGTTGCCCTCTGTCCCCTCGCCTGTTTACACTGGTCATCGACGAAGTCCTCAGAACCCTCGAAGAGGAAACCCAATTAATAAAACTCGACCAGGATCGCGAAATCTCACTCCCCCTAGTATTATCATTTGCGGACGACCTTATCTTCATTTCAGATGACCTAGAAAGGTTAGAAGGTATCCTATACCATATTAAACCCCTACTAGACAGTGTAGGCCTCCAAATAAATGAAACAAAAACAAAAATACTAATTAGGGATCCCATAACTACACAGATAACGACACACGTGACCCTTAATGGAATAAGTATACCGACATGTGACGAAATTAAATATCTAGGTACATACATAACATCTACATTAAGCAGAAAAAGCACTATTAAAAAACGTTGCGAACAGGCCATGAAAAACGCCAAATCATTACTACCATTCATAAATAACTCAAATATGGACTGGAAATTAGCCAGACTCATGTACCGAATGGTGATCGTACCGTGTATGATACATGGTCTGAAAGTATCGGCACTTACCAAAGCTAACAGGTCAAGACTCAGAAGATATGAGCGAGTTATCATGAGAGACTTGATTAACCACTCTAGGAATAAACCAAGACAAAAGAAAATGCATGAAATCTTAGACGGAAAAACAGTAACCAAACGCATCAAGAACCACCGGATGTGCTACCTCGCACATGTCTACAGGCGCCGCAAACCACATCTACTGCACGCAGCAATGCAGTACAAGGCCAAATCCAAGAAGGTCGGCCGACCTATTTACACATGGAACGACAATTTAAAACAGGACATGAAGTACTTCGACAAGGGAACCAATTTTTGGATGGATACAGCGGAAGATAGAAGTAAAATCAAGATCGCTGCTAGCGAGATTTACAAAAAACTGGAAACGGATAGTAGCGAAACCTCCGACGAAGACATTGAAAACAGCAACATTTAACACAACACAGCTGAGCAATGACATACAAAGGAACCGAGAAAGCAGAAGAAGCTCGCCAAAAGACGCACCGAGGAAGCTCGACCTGGACCAACCAAGCGGCAAGGTCGATAAAAGATGCCCATCCATAGATAATAATTACCCATCTCTCCACTAGTCCAATGCTTACTCTAGGATGCATATCCGGTAGGCTCTTAAATCCTTACCCATCCTACGGGCACGTCTTCCCTACCATTAACGCGCCCCCCGGTCTATTCCTTGATATGCAATGGTCGCTGTAGCACCATGAACATGAGGCTACAGGAGCTAGTGCGAATCTTGGGGTTCATTCGATTAATCGAGTCTGGTTTAACCACGCTGGGATCGGTGCAATTCATTCATTCATTCATTCATAGAAATAAAGATAAATTAGATCAACCTTTTTTCAGATTATCTAAAGTACATACATCTTTTATGGGGTACTGTGTTAAATGCTACAACAAAATACCTTGTGACATATTGCAATTAAATGAAAGAAAATTTAAAACTCATATTAGAAGTACACTTTGTAAACAAGGATATTACAAATTAGAGGATTATATCCAAGATAAGAATGTTTGGAAACATGCTGGTCCTGCTCCATAGGACAATCTAAAAGTCTAGACAACATCAAACTTGTTCCTAATTTAATTTATATTATATATATATATTTTTTTTTAAATATGACATCTTATTTTAATTCATTTTTTACAATCTGCGACTACAGTGGCTCACACACTTGTTAAAGTTCAACTACTTTTGCATTTTTTTTTTAAATAACTTGTAAATATGTGAGCACCATGTATCTATCACTTATTTGATTTACCTGTCATTGCTTAATTTTTAATTCTTTTTACCTTTTGTGGTAGACTAATTTTATTATGGGTGCATCGTGTTCACATATAATTTTTATTATGTATACAAGACCTTGTAAAACATTTTAAAAGAGTAACGGTGGAGTTTCTTGCCCATTCTTTTCCATACGAAATCTACCTTTTCGAATGGGCGACTAGAATCATTTTAGTTTTTTTTTGACGTTCAAAAGTGCCTTTAATGTGCCTATTTGAAATAAATGATTTGACTTTGACTTTGATATCACAAAAAGGAAAAACTGATATTATTAATATTTACTGCACTATTTAATTATTGCACCACACAAAATACAATCGCTTCCGACCGTTCAAGCAACAAATATTTACCTACTTATTCGCTTAAAAATAGCTTTTATGAGGGTACATACTGATCAGTCCATAAAAGTAACAAATCGTATCTACCCTACAAAATTTCTCCTAGAAAAAGTTGAAAATCAATTTTCTCTTAAAATATCACATATATAAGAACGGACGATATGTTACAATTTAGTCAAGAAATAGTTAAAAATCTTAGTCTAATTTGCGTTAATCTATGAGGTTGAGCCTAGTCAATAAAGCCGAAAATATTGGGCTCTCAGTTCAGACGTTTTAGTTAAATTCAACATTCATTTACTTCTTAACAATTAACTTTTCTGTCATTATCTCTTTTTAACTAATTCATATAGGTATCTAAGTAAAACATGTTAAAGTCGTATTTAGGCATTTCTTCAGATAAATTAATGTTTTGCAGATTCCTCAGTTCAGACATTAATGAAGTGAGGGCCATAGATATACCGCCATAAATCTGTAATGTCATATTCTACAGATTTGGGAATTTCTTAATACGTTTAAGAAATTCTTGAATAAAAATTATTAACCCAGACATAGTACTTATTGAGATTTAGGCTATGCCACTTTATGCACGCGTCTGGATTGAGGGCCTCAGTTATATAATCATAACAGTTTAAATTCACGTTTAAGAAATTCATGGCACATTGCTTTAAGTTTTTACTATTTTTAACTAATTTCCCTATAAGTCTTATTTCGTTCCGAAAGGGTTCAAAAAACAGGCCCTCAATCCAGATGCACATGCCGCACGTACGCCGTGCACTATTTACTCGAACCGCTTCGAGCTACTTTTGACCACCCTGTATCTATTTGTCACACGAATCAAACACTTCACATACATAATACCATGACTGCTGTTAGTTCGAGTAGCAAATTTCATAACTGTAGCTTTAATAGATTCGAAGTTATGGACTTTTCAAAATAGCTAGTGTCACTGACTGACTGATTAACTCTAGAAACTTGAAATTTGGCACGAAACTAGATTTGGCAAATTGGCATGAAACTAAAGGAAAAAATTAAAAAAGTGGTCAAGTGTATGTAAGCACGTGTCATTTTATGCCTCATAATATGTTGTCTTATATCACATTATTTGTTGTTAAATAATTACAGTATATTAATGACCTAAAATCGTAATTTAGCTGCAGAGTAATATTATAATATTTTAAACTGGCAAGCCCGCAATCATGGCGCCGTTCCCCACCTTTACTGTATAAAAGAGCGTGCCGCCATCATTGCGGGGCAGTTTGTGTGCAACGTTCGTGGAGTTACCATCACCCGATATTGGTGAGTTGTAATATTTATTTTTGCTGATTTATAATTGTATAAAGGACCATGGGCACTTTTGAATGAACACTGGGCCCACTTTTCAAAGTTGTGCAACAGTGATGAAACCTATGTCATCTGACAGCTCTTGGCGTGTACTTTATTTCATTCTATGGCAGCTAAGGTCAAATCCAGCGCGAAAATGGATTTTTTATGCGTTTTTTAAAAATATTCAACATTGTGCAACAGTGATGAAACCTATGTCATATGACAGCTCTTTGCGTGTACTTTATTTTATTCTACGGCAGCTAAGTTCAAATCCGGCGCGAAAAATGGTTTTTATATGCGTTTTTTAAAAATGTTCAACATTGTGCAACAGTGATCAAACCTATGTCATATGACAGCTCTTTGCGTGTACTTTATTTCATTCTATGGCAGCTAAGTTCAAATCCAGCGCGAAAACGGTTTTTTTTTATGCGTTTTTTTTTTAATGTTCAACATTGTGCAACAGTGATGAAACCTATGTCATATGACAGCTTTTAAAGTGTACTTTATTTTATTCTATGGCAGCTAAGTTCAAATCCAGCGCAAAAATGTTTTTTTTTTGCGTTTTTTAAAAATGCTCAACATTGTTCAACAGTGATGATTTACATGTCATATGAAAGCTCTTGAAGTGTACTTTATTTCATTATATGGCAGCTAAGTTCAAATCCAGCGCAAAAATGTTTTTTTTTTGCGTTTTTAAAAAAATGTTCAACGTTGTTCAACCGTAATGAATTATATGTCATATGAAAGCTCTAGAAGTGTACTTTATTTCATTCTATGGCAGCTAAGTTCAAATCAGCCCTAATAAATACGGCAATATACGGCCTATGATGATCTTTTTAGTGTATTTTTAGTCAAACAAGAGCTATTTATAATCCTAGCTACTGACTGACAGCTAATTATAATTTAATATCAAAACAAAACCGATTTAAAAAAACGCAAAAAAAAAGTTTTTGCGCTGGATTTTAACTTAGCTGCCATATAATGAAATAAAGTACACTTTAGGAGCTTTCATATGACATATAACTCATCACTGTTGAACAATGTTGAAAAAATGAACCCAAAATGACGCATTTAAAAAACGCATATAAGACCGTTTTCGCGCTGGATTTGAACTTAGCTGCCATAGAATGAAATAAAGTACACTTTAAGAGCTTTCATATGACATAAGTTTCATTACTGTTGCACAATGTTGAACATTTTTAAAAAACGCATAAAAAAGCCGTTTTCGCGCTGGATTTGAACTTAGCTGCCATAGAATGAAATAACGTACACGCCAAGAACTTTCATATGACATATAACTCATCACTGTTGAACAATGTTGCAAAAATGAACCCAAAATGACGCATTTAAAAAACGCATATAAAACCGTTTTTGCGCTGGATTTGAACTTAGCTGCCATAGAATGAAATAAAGTACACGCCAAGAGCTTTCATATGACATAGGTTTCATCACTGTTGCACAATGTTGAACATTTTTTTAAAACGCATAAAAAAAACCGTTTTCGCGCTGGATTTATTTATTTATTATTTATTTATTTATTTAAAACCACAATTATAACACCTTTACAGAATCATCAGAATCATCATTTGAACTTAGCTGCCATAGAATGAAATAAAGTACACGCCAAGAGCTTTCATATGACATATAACTCATCACTGTTGAACAATGTTGAAAAAATGAACCCAAAATTACGCATTTAAAAAACGCATATAAGACCGTTTTCGCGCTGGATTTGAACTTAGCTGCCATAGAATGAAATAAAGTACACTTTAAGAGCTTTCATATGACATAAGTTTCATTACTGTTGCACAATGTTGAACATTTTTAAAAAACGCATAAAAAAGCCGTTTTCGCGCTGGATTTGAACTTAGCTGCCATAGAATGAAATAACGTACACTTTATGAGCTTTCATATGACATATAATTTATCACTGTTGAACTAAGTTGAAAAAGTGGGCCCAAAATGACGCATGGT
>OX637565.1:12057956-12170929 GCA_951800025.1 Oligia strigilis
TTACAGTCGGACCACCAACCTGTACTCGTCGTCTTATCGGGAATGCCGACCCGACTGAAGCCCATAGCGCCACGTCGGTCCACGGACTGGACAAAGTTCGTGGAGAAAGTAGAGACCACCACGCCGACTCTGCCTATCGCTACCTCCGCGGACGTAGACAAGACCGCGGACGATGTCACTGCTTGCATACAGAGCGCCTTAGAAGCGGCGACTAGCACGCAGCCGCAGGGGAGAGGGCTACTGCCGCCCCTGCCGGCGCACATTAGCTCAATGATCGCCGTGAAGAGGCGCATTCGCAAGCAGTGGCAACAATCAAGATGTCCGACGCTCAAAAGAGAGTTGAACCGTCTCGCGGAGAAGGTTAAGGCCGAACTACAGGCGCTGACCACCGCGGGGTGGGAGGACAGGATAGACGCCACGGCGGACAGCTGGCCGTCGCTGCACAAGCTCTGCGGCCAGCTGACGAACACCCCAGCTCCGGTGCGTCCACTGCGCAACAGCGACGGGGCACTAAAGTATGTAGCGGAGGACCGGGCGGAGGTCTTCGCCGAGCACCTGGAGCGTCAGTTTCGCCCGAACCCGACCAGCGACACCGACCATGTCGCAGCAGTCGAGAAACACCTGGGAGACTATTTCGCAACGCCGATAGCTCCCGATGAAGATGCTATCTTTTTCTCGCCGGGCGCAGTCAGACGCGCCATCCTAAGGACGAAGCCGAGGAAGGCCCCCGGTGCTGACGGTATCACCAACACAGTGCTGCGCCACCTGCCGTACCGTATGGTAGCGGCGCTGGCGCGCCTGTTCACGGGGATACTGCGCACGGGGGCCTTTCCCGCCTCGTGGAAGGAGGGGCGCGTCATTATGCTGCCCAAGGCGGGAAAAGATATCCTGAAGCCGGAGAGCTATCGGCCAATCACGTTGTTGCCGACAGTCTCCAAGGTGTTCGAAGCACTCCTGCTGCGACATCTCCAGCCACACATCACGCCGCGCCCGGAGCAGTTTGGGTTTCGGGCGGAGCACAGCACGACGTTCCAGCTGTCGAGGGTACTGCACCACCTCGCAGCCGCGCATAACAAGAAGGAATACTCGGTGGCAGTATTCCTCGACATGGAGAAGGCCTTCGACCGTGTGTGGCACGACGGCCTGATTTACAAGCTGGCCACCTCAGGCGCGCCCCGTCGCGTCGTCATGGTGGTCTCTACTTTCCTTGCTAACAGGACCTTTAGGGTGGTGGTCTACGGGGCGCTCTCTAGCGCCCGCCCGGTGCTCGCGGGTGTGCCGCAGGGCAGCTGCGTGTCGCCGGCGTGTTACTCACGTTACACCGACGACATCCCCACTACCTCGGACGCCATGCTCGCGCTGTACGCCGACGACGCCGCGTACATCACCACATCGCTTAATGCGAAGTACGCGGCGGTCAAGATGCAGCGCGCGCTCGAGCTGCTTCCCGAATGGCTGTCCAGGTGGCGGCTTTCGGTTAACGTGGGTAAGACGCAGGCCATGGTCACCGGCCTTGTGCCCCTCCCACCACCCTTGAAGCTGCAGGGAGCCGACATCGCGTGGTCGCCCTGTGTCAAGTACCTAGGGGTCACCATCGATCGTCGGCTCACGATGGGGCCACACGTCCGCTCGGTCGCCGCTAAAGGTAGGGTCGCCCGCAACCTACTAAAACCGGTGCTCTCGTCCCGAATACCGGCGCGCGTCAAGTTGGGCGTGTACAAGCTGTACGTGCGCCCAATCTTGACGTACGCCGCCCCGGCCTGGTTCGCCCTCACGAGCGAGTCGAGCCGAACGCAGCTCCGCGCGCAGCAACATCTGGCGCTGCGGACTATTATGGACCCCTACCCCGCGACCTGGTAGCGGACGATGACCCCATCCACCACCGGACTTGACGCCTCGAGTGAGCCGTACCCAGGTTACACGCGGCTCACTCGACCCAATAGCACTCCACATACATGACACACACTCGTCGCGTGGCGTGTGCTAAGTTAATATAGGCACGTTACGCGGCGAACTCAGCCATTCACTACTACACAGACGCCTAAACTCACACGCGTATGCGCAGCGCGGGCCGCGGTACGCGTAGACACTGAGCGGTGTCACACAACACAATACCGCTCACACACACATGACGCTCCTTAGCCCGGACCGTGGACGGCTAGCTCTGGAAGCGGGGCGGGCGGGAGCAATTTCACCCAATTCTGTAGGAGCGTCGAGTCGGCACCTCCGTCGCTGGTCGTCCCCCGCCGGGCCTCCCCCAGGTAACTGGGGGTCTCACCTGGCGGGGACAGACCGCCGAGGTGTCGTGAAGAAAGCGGCGCTGTGAGACAGCGTCGTGGTGCGCCTACAGAAAAACAACAAGCAACTATTCACATGGACGCGCGTTTTTATAAACGCGCGTTCCAAAACCGCCATCGGCCATTGTCGCCAACATGGTGAGGGGCCTGTATTAGCAGGCCACCGCAAGGCCTCCGCGGCCGGGGGGCGAAGCCCCGGCACCGCTCGCCACGCCCCCTGACGGGGGCGTCGCGACATCTCATTGCGATCGGTACGCATTTCCAACGGTTGCGTCGTGGTGCACGGACCACTGTCTCTCGACAGTCAGTACTGCCCGATTATTGGATGTGGAACGCTGTCTCTGACAATTAGTACTATCCTTATTGCGGTGGGTGCATGGACCACTGTCCCTGACAGTCAGTACTGCCCTATGTGACCGCCTTTTGCCGTTATTAGTTTTAGTATTTCATTTCTGTATTTTCTAGATTTAAGATAACTGGATTGTTCAATTGAATAAACTTGTGTTTTACTTCTGATGTCTGGGCCAATCCGACACAGTATTATTTGAGATTATTCGGTTTAATTTTAAATAAAAAAAAAAAAAAATAAAATAAAATAAAATTTTATTCAAGTATAAAACAAAGTACAAATAGGATTTACAGTAATTACAATCTAGGAAAAATTAAATTCTAACTGTAATGTAGACCTGCCTGATCTAGGTTTATGGAAAACCTGTGTTTCAGGCCATCAATTTACACCAAACATTTAACAAAAGAAGACACAATAAATGTCTTAGAAGCTAAATAAAAAAGAAAGTAAAATATATTTAATGTCTTATAGAGTTACTATTTGGGTAGGTATATTATTTTAAAACTAGATTATGTATGATAATATTATGTTTAAATAAATTAACGAATAATATTAAAGTATATAGAGTGGAGACTATTATTTATTAGGTAAATGAAGAGACTTATATTAGATTAGGTAGATAGATTTTATTTTAAAATTTCTAGTAGTTTTTCCGTGTCTGCATAATTGAGTTTTGCCAAATATTCCTGTGCTAGTAAATTACACCTATTATAACTTAAACTATAAATCTTTAACACTCTGTTAAACTGGTTATACAGGTAGGGCCCTAAAAATATATAAAATCGGTTAGCAAAAGCATGCTTAGTCTGCGAGCTAGCACAAACCAAATCTTTTCTTCTTTTATCTGAAGGTACTGGGTTAAAATAAAGTTCAGTGTGTTGGAATAAAACTACGTTCAAAATAAATAATTGACGTACTGTTAGCACCTTACATGCCAAATAAAGCTGGTGTGTAGGAAATCTGAATGGACGAAAAGTAGCAACCTTTAAAACTGCTCTTTGGGCGCGTTCTAGGTGCAGTAAAATTGATTTAGCGGCACCACCCCAGGACGTTATACAGTATGAAATAATAGATTGACACAAAACCAAATAAACCTGTCTAATTAATTTAAAGTCGGCAATGTTACGTAAATTTTTAAAAATGTATATTAGTTTGCGTACTCTGGTGCATAATAAATCGATGTGTATGCGGAAGTTCAGATTTGTGTCAATGGTGACGCCTAGATATTTAATATGGTCGACTTTAGCTAAAGTGGGACAAGTGCACGTAATGTCAGCATAATGTAAATTGCAATTGTTATGTGCTTGAATGATTAGGTTAGTAAGCGTTTGATTAGTGTTTCTCATTGTAAATAATAGGTACTTGGTTTTATCTGTATTTAATGTCAAGAGATTTTTATTAAGCCAATTGGACACAGTATTAAAACCATTCTGTGCTACCTCATAGACTTCGGCCTTTGATTTAGCTGCGAACAGTAGAGCTGTGTCATCCGCATATGAGATAATTACACCTTTTTGGAGGGTCAAATTGCACAGGTCATTTATATAGATTAGGAACAAAGTAGGGCCCAAAATACTGCCCTGTGGGATTCCATAACAACTATTCTTAAGTTCAGAACTCATGTACTGACCTATTTTTACACACTGATGGCGGTCGGTAAGGTAATCAGATAATAGTTGCAATTGTACCCCCCGTATTCCCAGCATTTCCAGCTTGTTCAAAAGCAGAGTACAAGAAATTGTGTCAAAAGCCTTGGCAAGGTCTAAAAATATCCCTATGGTGTACATGCCGTTATCCAGGTTTGTGCTTATAAAATTTGTCAGTCGGTGAACAGCTTGGCTTGTTGATCTTTTTGGCCTAAAACCAAATTGATGATCAGATAGTGATTTATTACTTTCAAGATAGTTTACTAATCTACTATTTATAATTTTTTCTAAAATCTTTGAGAGGCCTGTTAAAACTGAAATTGGCCTGTAGTTATTAACACAATTTTTGTCTCCAGCTTTAAACACAGGGGTGACTACGGCTTTTTTAAGCAATTTAGGAAATATTCCTTTTGTTAAACATATCTGAAAAATGTGAGTCAAGGGAGGTGCAATGACATATTTAAATCTTTTGAGTATGCTATTTGGTATGTCGTCACATCCTACGGCACAAGTTTCCTTTAATCCATCTATTATACTTATTACCTCATTAACATCTGTATCTAATAAGACAAAAGAGTTTCGTGCTGTACATGTCTTTGTTTGGCTTTGAATGGAAAAAGCTCTATTAGATAGTAAGGTTTTTTCTGCTAAGCTTTTTCCTACATTAACGAAGAAGTTGTTAGCTTTATTTGCTGATTCGGTAGGGCTGTGCTCCGAAGATAAAAGATCTAGCGCCGGTTCCGGATTTTTTGACCTAATAGTGTTAGTTTTTATGAATTTCCATATAAGTTTACTGTTTTTGCCTGCTTTCTGTAGCTGACTGTGATCATATTTGTTTTTTAGCTTTTTCAACAGATTATTACAGAAATTCCTATATCGTTTATAAATACTCGATAATAGATCATTATCCGGTGCTTTTTTCGATTTTTGGTGTAGTTTATCTCTATGTCTGATACAGCGAACAAGTCCGGGCGTAATCCAAGGTTTAATATTACTATACTTTCTAGGTATTACTTTATTAAAAGTATTTTTTCTTATCGTAGATCGTAACAAATCGACAAAATATTGTAGAGAAACATTTGGATCATGTGAATTGTAAACGGGGTCAAAATTACTGCCGCGTAAGTCAGTTTCAAGACTCGTCATATTGAGTTTAGTATAGCTGCGCATGCAGTTATTTCTAGGTGAAGAAATTAGTAATGTTAGTAAAACAGCTTGATGATCGGTAAGTGACGAATTAGTAACCAATGTTTTGGATGGACTTTTAGATTTTATAAGGATATGGTCTAGACAAGAGCCGCTCTGGTGGGTTGGGTGATAATGAGCTGGTAATAGTCCATGAAATGAGCAAATATTTAGGTAATTATGTGAATGAGTATCGATTTTTCCGGCAGCAATGTTTATGTTGATATCACCTACCAGTACTATGTTTTTAAACGAAGATATTTTTCTAAGTTACTTTTAAGCGAATCCAAAAACCCATGAATACTTTGGGATGGAGGCCTATAAATAGCCATAATTACTGTATCGGGAATCAATTTAATTACTAAGCAGTTGCAGTCTAGAAAATGGGGTTCCTCTACTAATGTTTTTAAATTATTTTTAATATAAACCACCACGCCATCATTCTGGTTGAATGTTCTATCGCTTTTGTGAAGATTAAAGCCATCGATAGATGGTATATTGGCCGTTTGTTTGGATAACCAACATTCTGTTAGAACGATAATGTCGCAGCTTATATCAAGATTTTGTAACAAAACTTGGAAACCGTTAAAATTTCGAGTTATACTGCGTATGTTTTGTGTAAGTAAAGTCAATGTTTTATTCCCAGTATAGACTATGTTTTTGCACTCCTCAATATTACAGATTTTAGCTTCAGACACGGAAAACCCATCTAGATCACATATTAGCTGATTTGCCATAATAAAAATTATATGTAGAAGTTAAACTACTATCTATGTGCTTAATTAACTAGTTAGTCGGCGGCGCTCCTAGGCGCCTTCATAGTCAATGGAATTAATGTAATTGTCTTCTGCATATTTACGTGCTGGGCAAATTACATCACCAGTTGGATGATCGTTTTTCCTCTTGAATCGTCGGCAGGTCGCACATTGAGGCGGAGAACCTTTATTGTTACATTCCTTGAAAGAATGTCCTGTTTCGCCACAGAGGTTGCAAGTCGGGCTCGTTTCTCTGCAAAATTTGGCTGCGTGTCCGAACTGCTGGCAGTTGAAACACCTGGTCACAATAGTGAAATCTCTTACTGGACATGATGTCCAGTTTATGAAAATTCGGCCTTGGTCCATCATAATTTTCCTGATGTTAGCAGGAACTTCCATTATATAAGTGCAGGTAGGACGATCTTTCTTCCCTGACTTATGGCTCAATTTTATATTTTCTAAGAAGGACTCAAGAGTAATGTTCGGCAATTTATTTGTCAAGTTTTGGACGTAAATGCAATCAAATACCTCTTTTTCAGTCAGGGCTACGGGGACACCAATGACAGCAATCCTAGGACGGCGTTTGGTTGGTTCTTCAACTGTAAGGCCTAAGGAAACTAGCTTCTGTGATGTTTTTAATTTGTCAATGTCGTCTTTGTTGTCCGTCCTAATGATGACGCCTCCGTTTCTAATTTTCCTTAGACCGCGGACATGGAGTTTTAATTCCTCAGGCGAGATAATTTTTTGTAACAATGACTTGGTGTCGTCACTGGTTTTGGTTTTATCGCTGGGATATATAGCGACCGAACTGAGATTTGCTGGGCGAATAAATTTATCAGAGCCTTTCTTCACCATGTTAGCGTAGGAAGTACTTTCCGGTTCGGTTCGGCTCATCTTCGTTTCCACGACTTCTTTAAACTGGCAAAGGGATTCCGCAACATTCTGCTGCACTTGAAGGTGCTGGATGGTTGTGTGCGCCTGGATGGATTTCTGCTTCAGGGCTTGGTACAGCACAGCCATCTGAGACGACCCATGGTTAACTTTTCGACAGAGATTGGTGACACGGAGTTTTTGGTCGGAATTCATTTTTCCTTCCGCCACAATCGAGCAAATTTCGGTCAAAATTGTGTCGATGGACCCAAGCCATCTCTGAATCTCCGACGTAGAGACGACTTCAGTCGGTAATTCGGTCTCCGTGGCCACTGGCGGCGCTGGTTCTCTTGTCTGGTTTTGTTCGGCAGGCGATGGGGTCGGTGGAGGACTTCGTCCTACCAATTTGCTGCGGCCGAAGGGGCTATCTCCTGGGTTCGACATGCTACTAACACCGAAAACGCTGATTGTCTATAAAAAACTATTTAGTTCATCTTTCACAACGAAAAAAATTGTTAGTCACATTCGTCACTTACACAATAAACTGACTCCGCAAATTATTGCAATAACATTATTCGTAATCAATTAAATTAATATCGTTATAATCAACACAAAAAACACGTCTGCTTAGTCTCGCGTCAATTATAAACAAAACACGAGTCAAAACACCAAAATTTGAGAACAGTGACATCTATCGGATTATATCAGCACGACTGAGCCTACTGCAGCGATGGACCAAACAGAAAATATAACCATTAGACGTGCGCGAGCGCACTCAGTTACGAACCTGGATGAGAGTTTAAACAATCACACACTAGATGGCACCATGCATAGCGTTCCTGATATATCGGAGGATGAAGATGTCAAACCTATTAGACTAATGCAATGAAACTGAGATTGCTTCTATTAAAATAGTATATTAAAGTATGTAACAAAATTATTCAGTGACGTTCACAGAGAGGAAGATCAAAGACAAAAAACAAAACAAGGCGCGAAGTTTACCATAGACTATCACAAATTTTAACACTATACAATTACCGAACTAAAAAAAAAACAGATTGATGGCCTTACTACTAAACTATTGAGTGCCAATAATGAAATAGACACATTAATACTAGAAAATGAGACGCTAAAAAAGACGAATGCAAATCTAATCCGCAAAAATTCTATGTATAAACAAATTGTATCTAGTCCAAGTCAATCCCCACTCAAAACCCCTAGAAAATTCGCAAAGCAGACAAAAGAACCTTGCAGTAACAAGCAAACCCAAACGGAGTCTGCAATATTGAATAAAAAAAATGAAAAAGTAGATCAACAAACTGGAATGTTGTGCTGTAGTGCACAACATTCCAGTGCACAGATGGAGCCACCGGTCAAGTCTAAAGAGGAAACTAAATCTAATAAGATGTCTTATTCGCAGACCGTAGCTAAAAATAATCTCTGCATAATTAGTGCAAATAAAAGCAACAACATATTGGCCTTAGCAGAAGAATACTTCCTTGGAAACTACCACATATGTCACTATCTGTTGGGGCTTCAAGTATCTTCAATGAAACTCCCGTGTCGAGGTAGTTATTTAATTGCGGATATAAAACTGTATTTTACAATAATGCTGTACAAGTTTCGATGATTGTGGAAAATTTTGACTAAGATTATAATATAGTGAAGGTAGGTTGGTAAAATAAAAAATACGTAGATATGGGGCGCCTGGCCCTTTACATTAGCAACGAGACACGCACTGAACGTCTTCACAATTAAGCCAGGCGTAAACATCCTCCCCCCGTTGAAACTCAGAAGTTTTCAACCCTTAAGTAGTTCCTCTTCGGTTGGTAAAGGGCAGATGCGAACCAGAGGGCGCCGTATAGTTCCTCTTCTCGTGTTTACGTCGGCTACTCGTGCAACTCCATCTTGTCCCGGGAAGAGCCGTGCAATACGTCCGAGCCTCCAACATAGCGGTGGGACGCCATCTTCCTTCAGTAGGACCATGTCTCCAATTTTGACTGCGTCGGCGTTGGTCTTCCATTTACGTCGAAGTTGTAACTCGGCAATGTACTCGGATTGCCAGCGACGCCAAAAATGTTGGTATATTTGCTGTAGCCTGGCATAGCGCTGCAAGTTGGTTGAGTGGCAATCTTCCAAAGGTGGTTCAGGCAGCGCGGTGAGAGCCCGACCAATGAGAAAATGCCCAGGAGTAAGGCAGTGGAAATCGTCAGGAGAGGAAGATAAAGGACAGAGAGGTCTACTATTTAAGATAGCTTCTACCTGAGCGAAAAGAGTTTGAAGTTCTTCAAAACTTAAATGAGAATTACCCATTACTCGCCTAACATGAAATTTTGCTGAACGGATACCGGCCTCGAAAATGCCGCCAAAATGAGGAGCGTAAGCTGGTGAAAAGTAAAACTGAATGCCTTCCGAACATGCAAAATCAGATAGATCGTTTTGGTAAGTCTTAAAAAAATCGTTAATTTCTTTAGCTCCTGCGACAAAGTTGCGTCCATTGTCGCAGAATACCTCCGCTGGCCTGCCTCTTCGTGACACAAACCTTCGGAATGTCATAACGAAAGCGTCCTTTGATAGATCGCTCACGGCTTCGAGGTGAGAAATTTTATATCGAAGACTTAGGAAAAAACAAAGATAGCACTTGATTAACGATGCACCACGTCCCCTTCTGTTTACAATAAGGAATGGGCCAGCGAAATCAATACCCACAGTATGAAATGGAAAGTTTGGCGTGACACGTTGTGAGGGCAAATGTCCCATTATTGGCGTAATCGTCTTGCCCTGCAAGCGTCTGCACCTGGTGCAGTTATGAAAAATGCGTCTAGCTAGATTCCTACCGTTAATCGGCCAAACGTATTCCCTAACAACGGCCAACAATAATTGTGGGCCAGCGTGTAATCCGCGTTTATGTTCGTATTCGAAAATCAATTTAAGAGAACAGGGTGTTTTTTATTATAGTTATAGTCAGATGAGCCTAGTCGGCCACCAACTAGGATGACCTTGTCATCACTTAAAAATGGAGTTAATGATAAAATATTTGATTTGGAACTTAAAGATTTATTGTTGCATAGTAAATTATATTCAGAAAAGAATGATTCTTGCTGTGCAAGACGACACAAAGAAAGAAATGAATTATTTAATTCATCAACAGTCAAGGGACCGAGAAATTTATCTTTAGTAGTTTTTAGATTATTAATAAATCTTAGCACGTAAGCGAAAGATCGTTTTATTTTAGTTAAGCTAGAAAAGTTCTTAAAATTAATTATACATTCATTTTGAGTAGCAACATGAGTAGTAGTACAATTAGGTTTAGTTTCCGGTAAATCATTAGAATTAATTTTATTAGGTTTTAAGATAGGCCAATTACTTTCAGGCTCCGTGAGGAATGGAGGGCCTGACCACCACAGCTGGGTACTGCCAAGCTTATCTGGACTAATTCCTCTAGATATGAGGTCTGCAGGATTGACAGATGTGGGCACATAGCGCCACGAGGAGGCATCTGTTAGCTCACAGATCTCCGAAATCCTATTAGCTACAAAGGTTTTCAAATTTATAAACCTGGTGTGGAGCCAGGCTAGCACTACTGACGAATCACACCAGTGTACTTGATGCTGAACTTCATGTCGGAGTGATTTTCTGACAGCTTTGCATAACCTTGCTGCCAGTAGGGCAGCGCACAATTCAAGACGAGGGATAGTCGTACTTTTAATCGGAGCTACTTTGGACTTAGAACAAAGCAAATTGACTGTGACTTCGTTCGCAGCATTAACTGAACGTAAATAAATGCAAGCACCGTAAGCGTGTTGTGATGAATCACTGAACGAATGTAATTTTAAAGATACGGGTTCATTACAGAGTACACGCCGCGGAACTTCTAGATCTAAAAGAGAAGGTAAATACTGCATAAAATTGTTCCAGTCTCTTTGAATTTCATGTGGGACTGGAGAGTCCCAAGTCAAATTATGTAGCCATAATTGTTGTAATAACATTTTCATTTTAATTACACATGGACTAATCAGTCCTAATGGATCAAAGATTTTAAAAAGAGACGATAGAAAAGATCTTTTAGTTATATTACTGTTAGAGGAAAATGGGTATTCGATAGGGAAATGTAACTGATCGGTTGATGGGTTCCATCCCATGCCTAAAGTACTAGTTGACTCACTTAATAAAAGATTATCATCAGTTTGACTATTTGAATCGAACAATGATGGTAAATTAGTCTTAAACTTGCGAAGATTAAAGCATCCTTTCTTTAATTCTTCAGTTACAGATTGGTGAATATAACGTAGGGTATCCTCACTTTCAGAACCGGTGATGAGATCGTCCACAAAGAAATCGTGTTGAATTATGTCCTTAACCATAGGATCAGAAGATTCTTCTCCAGTCTGCCATAGACACCGAGTGCTTAAGTAGCTAGAACTTGCCATTCCGTAAGTCACAGTACCCAGCTGAAGCGTTTTGATGGGCAAAGACTCATCCTCTCTCCATAAAATGAGTTGAAGATTGCGATCCTCCTCATGGACCCGGACTTGACGGTACATTTTCTCGACGTCACCCGTGAGGAGAAACTTATGTTGTCGAGCTCTTATTAAGATGGAGAACAGTGAGTCCTGCATATTAGGCCCAACCATGAGGATGTCATTGACAGCCTGACCCGATGAAGTAGGAGCTGAGCCGTCGAATACGACTCTTATTTTCGTGGACTCACTACTGTCTTTGAAGACAGCGTTATGGCAGAGGAAGTAAGACGTAGAAGGTATAGGTACAGCGGATTCTGAAAGGTGACCTAAGTCTGCGTACTCACGCATTAATTCTACGTACTGTGATTTCACATGTGGTTGTTTGCGAAATCGCCTTTCTAAATTTAACAAGCGTTTTTTAGCTAGTGAATAAGATTCGCCAAGACAATCAGGTGTATCCTTTAAAGGTAGACAGACTGACTGAGAATCTACCAGTTTCTAAACGGAGGGTGTGCGATAAAAAATGTGTTTCGCATGCCTTCTCGCTATGACTCATAAGTGGTTTAGTTTCGGGAACATTTTCTAAGTCCCAGAATTTTGTTAGTTCTTGATGTATTTTGTCAACAGACGACACATAAGAAACGACTGAATGATTAGAATCTATATTATTATCAATTTCCTTTATCATATTTTTTGTGGGTGAATTAAAATACATAGGACCTGAAACCAACCAACCGAACTGAGAACTTCTCAATACAGGTGAATTAAGACCGAGAGAAAGTTGATCGCGGCCAATAATGTCCCAGAAAATATCGGCACCGATGACAACATCAACAGGTGCTGGTTGGTGGAAGTAAGGGTCCGCTAAAAAAGTAATCACTCGCAATATTAAGCCTTTTAACGTCAACGGGTATTCTAGGTATATTACCGGTCAACACTGGCAACACCAGAAAAGAAGAAGTGACGGTAAAATGCTTCATCAAAGATTTCATCTGAACTACGCAAGTTTCCGTAGCCTGAGTGGTGGTTTTATTGCGTATGCCAATTACATTGACATGCAAAGTGGTAGTCGGTTCTAGAAGCAGTTTTGTTTTAAGAGATTGAGTAATGAATGATGACTGACTACCGCAATCTAAAAGAGCACGAACCTTCTGTGTCTGCTTATTCACAGGATTAACAACCTCAATATAAGCAGTAGAAAGTAAAACTTGATGGTTATTTTGATTTGAAAAATTAACAATAGTGTCGTCAGTGATGTCGGGTGAAATGGTGACAACACTGGAAATATTTTTGGTACCAGATTGTTTATGCAAGAGTCTATTGTGCCTGGTATTGCACAAGCGACACGGATGCATGCGACAATTGCGTGCAGAATGACCAGATCTTAAGCAGTTATGACAAAGCTTCAATCTGCTGACTTCACTGATACGGTCATCCACACTCTTAGCCAAAAAGGTGGGACAATCATAAAGGCGATGATTGCCATTACAAACGCCGCATGTAATATAAGAAATATTATTGGTTTCACTATTAGAAATGTATGACTGATGAGATTTTATTGTTAGAATATATAGGCCTTGACGTTGCCTGAGTCTTAGGTTTAGAATATGGATGGCTGCTATTTATTGAATCAAGTACATCAGCGCGATCAATAAGAAACTTGAAAAAATGTTGCAAATTAGGTATATTAGTATCCAACGTGCCCCGGTATTCTTCCCACTTGGCTTTGGTGTGACTATCAAGCTTGGGGATCATTATGTGAATGAGTAAAATATCCCAGTCACGTGAACTTTGACCGAGACTGGTTAAAGCACGTAAGTTTTTATTAATATGATCCACAAGAAAACGTAATGATTTATCAGACTCGCTTGTGATTGGTTTTATGTATAATAATGAATTTATATGATGAGTTATTAATTGTCGTGCATTGTCATATCTGTCACATAATAATTTCCAAGCACACGCATAGTTTGCGCTGGATACCTCTAAATTAGCAATAATGCGCGCTGCATCGCCAGTCAAGTACGAAAGAAGATAATGAAATTTGTGTATGGGCGCGATGCGGTCGTTATTGTGTACTATAGACAAGAATGTGTCACGAAACTCAAGCCAACGAAAGCAAGACCCGTCGAACTTAGCAACTTGAATTTGAGGTAATTTAAAACCTATATCATGATGGTCATGATTAGATGGACCTGCCGGTCGATTCTGTAAAAATCTCACCGTGAAAACTTAGGTGAAGTGAGTTTGTTTTTGCTAGGAATTGACACTATTGACAGCTCACTCCACGCTCACTTCACCTAAGTTTTCACGGTGAGATTTTTACAGAATAGCACCGCTGTAGTTATCTGACTTGAATTTAAATCTTTATAATTACTTTCATCATGACGGTTCGAGTTATGTTTTTGTGTAATACTTTGAGCAATTGCAATGTTGGATATGCAATGTTGGATATAAATAGTTGTTCGATAGTATCACGTTCATCAATCTCATTAGATAACTGGCCAGAGTTTAAAACTTCTATCTGATTTTGCAAGTCATCAAAACGGCTGTAGATAGACTCAAATTTGCTTAGTTTTAATGTTAACTCAGCTAACTCAATCTGAGTAAGCGTTTCTTTAGAAGTAACATTTGATAAAAAGTTTCTAAATTTAGTGATTTGACCTTTTATGGAACTACGTTTCACCAAAAGATCCTGTAATTCTTGAGGATTGTTTGTGCTAGATTCACCTCCATAATCTTTACCCATTGTGAACTCAAACCTTGTTAATATTGTAAATATTAAATCGGATTGAATAAACAATTTGATTTCAAATAATATATTATATAATAATATTCCACAACTATCACACAACGCCGTCTAGTCTCAAGCTAAGCAGAGCTTGTGTTATGAGTACTAGACAACTGATAAACATACTTGGGTCATATTCAAAATAATTGTATATTTACTACTGTCTTAATGTCCAACCCAATTATTTTCATAACGAGATGCAACCGACTAGAATTTCATAAACAAACAGATAAAATATTTATTTGAGCTTAATAAAAAACAACGAAACATTTGGTAAACCTAAACAATTCATTTAAAAAAATTAAACCAGACATTGCGTAGGATCCGTTTCATACAAGTATTCTATGTCCACGTCTTTAACGGTAAACTAAAAAAAATTATTTAATTATTAACCATTCTTACAAAAGTTAAAAAAAAAATATATTCAGAGAATATTGTTTAAACTTTCAACACTTTATTAAACAAAATATAAAATACTATTTAGTGTACTCCAAATTTAATTTATTAATGAGTGTCCTGATTTTGCACATATCTGTTATTCTTCTCTGTTATGCTATTTTAACATTATTTCCATGGCAATAAAGAAATTTGAAATACTGGCAAAATTAGTTCACTAGCTGTTACTACACGACGCGTAAGAATAAACGCTTTGCCATTTTGTTCAATATAGTTTTTCAGCTCGTTTCGTTGTCGAAGAAAATTAGACTTTTAAAAGTAAATATTCAATGTGAGTCGTTTACAGTAGCGGTAAGTACTTACTGTTTTATTACTCATACTAGGAAAGGGCTGTATTGTAATATTTGTTATAACTATAAAATATTCGTATAATCATGTGAATTGGTGTGGAAATAAATAGATTTGTAGGATAGACACGTGCAATTAATTCATATACGTTATTTTATCTGTCACTTTTTTCCGTTACGTAACAGATATGAATGATTAGGCGTTATTCACATTGTCTCATGTATGAATTAATGAAAATAAAATATTAATAGGTACTTAGTGCACCGCAGGTTAGCCAAAAAAATTTTTTTTACTTACTTAAATTTATTTGAAGTATGTAAAGTTTGCGTATATTGTGCCATGTATTGCATTGCTGTGCCATGTATTGTCTGTGTGTGCATGTTTTACTGCGTATCCTCAGTCCTCACTGCTTGAGCCTTTTATACTAACCGCGCAGCCTCGCCGAGGCGTACCCAGCCTCTCGTCGGCCGTCTCAGTATCAGTTAAGGGGGATGCGCCAAGGTAGCCCGCGAAATTCAAATTGACTCAGGTTTTTTGCAATTTACAGGTCAGTGTAAAGTTGTATGTTGATTAAAATATGATTCACGACCGTAACAAATATGACTTTACATAATTCTAATCATTAGAATCCTTTTGCCTTAATATTAATATCAAAATTTTAGGCTCGGTAGTTTCGGAGATAAGGCATTATGGCAATGATGATGATGAATTTATGGCAATTATACCAACTAAAATACGATCACCAAAATGTTATTTCATTATGTACCCACCTAGCGACCCACACCGACTTCGCACTCGTAGCCTGTTATAAACGTGTGCTATTTAAACTTGCCCTAATAATTCCTTTCTGTTATTTTTCTGTTACAATCAAATAATATTCATATCTGTTTCCTATCCGTAACTTACAATTATTTTGAATATGACCCACTTATATATTTCTAAATACATACTTAAATAGATAAATTACACCCAGACAGAACAAATGATCATGCTCATCACACAAACATTTGTCCTGGGTGGGAATCCAACCCACGACCTCCGGCATAGCAGTCAGAGTCACTGACCACTAGACCAACAGGCCAGTCAAATAGGTTTGACTATGGAAATTATACAGACACAAACTAGGTGATGATAATATAAAAAACTAAAAACTTAGCTCACGCTCCTCGCCTAACGGCTCTGCTCCGATCACACGGTGACACGGCAGGCGGCCCGTCGCGCGGCTTTGCGTTACACGAAGAGATCGGCCTGGAATGTTCGGCGAGGTGGGTGAAATATATGCTTATAGTACAGCTATAAGCCTGTTGTGAAACACGGATAGAAATAATGATAATAGCCTACTATTAGGTATATTCGTATGGACAATAAAAACGTTTCCCAATAGATAACGTGAATTTAGGTACTAATGAGCTGCCTATGGTGTATTGATGTGATTATTTTAAGTCACTACAATAACTACAGACACCAATGCACTTTTAAAAGCTATTTTAAATAGGTATTGGATAGATTTATTAAGGATAAAAAGGTAAGGGTGAATAGGTAATAGGGAATTCACAAGGAAAAATGGGCACTTAGCTGCATTGGCCGAGGCTGCGGTACGATGCTGATGCTGCTCGTTGACCGGCGGTGGCTGCAATGGCTGGTATACCTCCAAGGAACCCAGGTTTGAGCTTGATATGGATGATAAGTAGCTGCGGCACAATAGCTACACCGGCAGCGCGTGGTCGTAATGATCGAACTTGTTTTTCGCCAAAATTACAGTCCTGTCACGGTCGCCAGATGTTGGGGCTTCAAGTATCTTCAATGAAACTCCCGTAATAATGCTGTACAAGTTTCGATGATGGTGGAAAATTTTGACTAAGATTATAATATAGTGAAGGTAGGTTGGTAAAATAAAAAATACGTAGATATGGGGCGCCTGGCCCTTTAGATTAGCAACGAGACACGCACTGAATGTCTTCACAATTAAGCCAGGCGTAAACACTATCTAACACCAAATGTTGGAATAAAAGCTCTCATGAAGGATATACAAACGAAACTGTCAAACTTTACATTGAATGACTTTTGCGTAATCATGGTGGGTGAATCTAATTACTATTATAATTACAATAATCTTTACAACGCAAGACTGGAAGCATTCAATGGTATGCTATATATGGACATTATTAGCCATGAACATGCCTATCATTTAGACTCTAATTTGAATTTAAGTTATCATCATACTTTATATACACGCTCTGAAGCCCTAAATAATCAAGGTATGAAGGTTGTATTTAATGACCTCTTCGACTTGATATTCGCAATCAAACAAGAGAATATAAGGAGTGTAAAGGAAAAACTGTCAGATGAAGAGCTCCCAGAATCTGAATCTCTTTTTCGCCCATAAATATCTACCTAAACATTCTTCACCAAAATATTGCTGGGCTGAGGACAAAGTCGCATATATTAACAGTTTCTTTACAGGAATTATTAGATAAAAAATCAAACGTTGATGTTATTTGTCTCACTGAGCACTTCATGATGTCTGGGCATGAAGACACCTGTTTCATTCCCAACTATAAATTGGTATCATGTTACTCTAGAACTAATTCAAAAAGAGGCGGGTCTTGTATTTTTGTCAAAAAAGGACTTAATTGCAAAGAAATATCAACACTGACAAGTATTTCAGTCTGTTCAGCGTTTGAGTGTTGTGCTATTGAGCTGACAGACTACAAAATTGTTATTGCCTGTGTGTATAGAGTACCCTTAGCTAGTAACATTGATATATTTTTTGATAGACTGAACAGGATCCTAATTTTGCTTTATAAACATTATCATAAACATAATATAGTAATACGAGTAGCTGGGGACTTTAATATTAATGTTCTAAATAAGAATAAGTTAACAAACGAATTTGAATGTTTACTACTAAATTATAATTTGAAATTACAATTTAAGGAACCTACCAGACATATAAGCAAAACATGTATTGACAATTTTGCCCACAACTTTGGGAAAAAATGTAAGTCAGAAGTAATAGACCTAGCACTGTCTGACCACACCGCTCAATTGCTAAGATGTCAAGTAAGAAATATATGTATAATTAAAAACTGGAAAATCAGGAGACAGGATTTTTCTAAGGAAAATCAGGCAAAATTTAAATACTATTTGGGCCAAATGACATTTGCAGTGATGGCCAAGTGGTAACGGCCGCGACTTACGAGTTGTAGGTCGTAGGTTCGAACCCAGACAGGCGCTTTACTTTGTGTAAATTATTTCATCACCACTGCTCTCAAAAACGGTGAAGGAAAACATCGTGAGGAAACCGGCATGTCCTAGAACCAAAAATTCGAAGACATGTGACATCTACCAATCCGCACTGGGCCCGCGTGGTGGATTACGGCCCACTCCCTCTCACCGAGAGGAGGCCTGTGTCCCAGCAGTGGAAACATTATAGGCTGATTATGGACATTTGCAGATATGTACAGTACTTGTGATCCAAACATAGCATATAGTATGTTCATTGATACATTTAAATTGTTTTACGACCTTTGTTTTCCTTACAAAACTGTTACTATACACATCCACAAAAAACTTAAGTGGGTTTCACGAGGTATTAAGACTTGTAGTGCTAAGAAACGTGAACTACTGTGGAAATATAGAAAAAACCCAAGTGTAGACAACAAATCAAAATTGAGGCAATACACCAAAAGACTAAAAAAGATTGTAGTTCTGACCCAACGAGCGCAAAACAATTACAAGATTATAAATTCAAGTAATAAAGCAAAAGCTGTATGGCAAACTATTAACGCTAGAAAGCAAAACAAACCAAGAGAATCTATCCCTTGTATTAAAGTGAATAATAATATCGTGACAAATCCATATGACATATCAAATGCATTTAACGATTATTTTGTAGATAAGATAACACCCATTAATACTATGCACAAAGATCAGCTTAAGCAATTCCTAACATCTAGACTCAACTCGATGTTTATGAAACCTTGTATGCCAGAAGATGTAAAACAAATCATAAAAGGGTTAAAAAACACGAATAGTGTAGGTTATGACGATATCTGCACTAAAGTCATTAAGCTAGTATCAGAGTGTATCTCGCAACCTCTGAGTTACATTCTGAACCTGTCTATTGAAACTGGTGTATACCCTGAAAATTTGAAAGTTGAATTATTAAACCGATTCATAAAAAAGAGAGTTAAGAAAGCATGAATATTTATAGACCTGTTGCCCTACTGTCAATCGTCTCAAAAATTTTTGAAAATTATATATAAGATGAACTTGTTGATTATTTTGAAACCCATAACATTTTAGCTAAGGAACAAAAAGGATTTAGAAAGAACAAAAGTATTAACCTTGCTATATATGAATTTTTGGAAATCATAACGTCCAATGTTGACAGGCGAATACCGATCTGCGGCATCTTTATGGACATGACACAGGCTTTTGATCACGTGGTCCATGACATCTTATTATATAAGCTTGAGACTTATGGCATAAGAGGCAGCATCTTAAAATTAATGGAAACTTACCTCAAAAACCGCACTCAGTATACACAAATTAATAGACTTAATGTTAGAACTAAGATGGAGGAGACATACCTATCGAAGGGACGTAAAATTCAATATGGTGTCCCTCAAGGAGGTATATTAAGTTCTCTACTCTTTATAATTTACATTAATGACTTGCCAAACGCGAACTCAAACCCAATGACACTCTTTGCTGACGACAGCACTGTTGCAATTAAGTGTAATGACAGAATGTCATATGAACAGGATATAAGCAGTAGCCTAAATGCAATCATCCAATGACTAGACAGCAATAATCTGAAAGCAAACATTGCAAAAACTAAAATAATCCATTTTAATCAACGTATGAATGCAATTATGATCCGACGGGCGTTTTTTATGAGCGTCGAAAACAATTGTATGAGAAAATTCCACAGTGTGCACGAAACAGTCGCTCCACGCGCTCCGATAGAAGTGGTACCCGGCGTTACCGGTCGCCGGCTGTAGCTGATGCATTCCCCCACCGACCGACGTCGTACACGCTACAGGCGAATATTTGAAGTTCGTGGCCTTGCTTTTGACGCTTAGAAATGACGCTTGTAGCGTATTGACGCCTCAAGCGTGGCGTTATTTTCGTGGCCGAGGCATAAGGGTGAGCCTGTATCTGAAGTGCAAACAACAAAATTTCTTGGTCTTACGGTGGATAACAAATTAAAATGGAAATCCCAGATTGAAACATTAAACAAAAGAATTAATAAATCAGTATATGCGCTACATGAGTTAAAGCATATTGCAAGTATTAATACATTAACACAACACAACTTGAGACAACCAATCTTAACATCACCGCCTCGCTGAACCAAAGTCTGTTCAATGAGTTGATGCCTATTGCCCCGTCAATGGTTTCTACCATAAACCCCACATACACTATGGATTTGACAGCTGATGATGAATCAAAATCATATAATTCAGTGAGGGTAGTAAGTAGTAAAAATAAACTTTAAAAATACATTAAAATTAATAAATATGTCGGATTGACCCAGACATCAGAAGTAAAACACAAGTTTATTCAATTGAACAATCAGTTATCTTAAATCTAGAAAATACAGAAATGAAATACTAAAACTAATAACGGCAAAAGGCGGTCACATAGGGCAGTACTGACTGTCAGGGACAGTGGTCCATGCACCCACCGCAATAAGGATAGTACTAATTGTCAGAGACAGCGTTCCACATCCAATAATCGGGCAGTACTGACTGTCGAGAGACAGTGGTCCGTGCACCACGACGCAACCGTTGGAAATGCGTACCGATCAAACAGCGCAGCTCCTTATAAAGGCGATCGCTAGTGGGGGGGAAACCGTTACAATATTTTACTGGATTGGATACCAAGTCCTTTAGGCCAAATGATCGATAGAGTGAATGATTTGCGTCTGGTGCACGTTCCACTAGCGCCATCTAGTCGCCGTCTCTCACAGCTGCTAATCAATGTGTCTGCCGACACGGCCATCCTGATAAATCACTCGTTCTCGAGTGCATTCATTCGTCATCAATTCACATCGTCATCATCGTTACATATCAAATTAGCAAATATCACTGGTCTAGGTATTTCTTTACAATAGAAAACCCCTACAGTTCAAACATGCTGGTCTAAATCGTCACCCACTAAAGCAGGTGAGATTCCTGCAGCTACAAACTGGACTAGGTCACAACTCTTGTAACCCCTACAGTACATATTTGCTGGTCTAGATAATCATCCCATGGATGAGATCCCTGCAGCTCACTGGACTAGGTCACAATACTCTTGTAACCCCTACAGTACACATTTGCTGGTCTAGATAATCATCCCATGGATGAAATCCCTGCAGCTCACTGGACTAGGTCACAATACTCTTGCAACCCCTACAGTACATATTTGCTGGTCTAGATAATCATCCCGTGGATGATATCCCTTCAGCTCACAAAGCGCTGGACTAGGTTATCAACCCACAAAAGCAGGTGAAACCCCTTCAGCTACAACTGGGCTAGGTCACAACTCCTGCAACCCCTACAGTATAAACTAATTTAGTCATCCAGCAAGGGACCTTGTTCCGGTACTGGGTTATAGAGAACAGAATCACAGGATACAGTCGCCTCAGAATCGATAGTATCTTCAGAATTATGAGTTACTGTTTGTGAACCAATACACGATGTTTCTTCGGATTCTGAGACTCGACTGGCATTAAAGGTTTGAGAACTATTATCTCCTAAATATGGCAAAGAGTTTTCCACTAATTCGCCTGAAACAGCATTATGTAAATCATTATTTATATTACTAGATACATTATCCATTATCACCGTTCATTGTCATCAGACTCATAATTTTCAGAAATTTCAAGAAAACTTTGTTGACCTCTAGGTACTTCTCTCAAATTTACATGTGCGTACTTGTAAACCTATAGAGCCATTAATAACGATCGTTATCTAAAACTAGTCATTTTGAAAGGTCCCTTATTATTTTTTTCATCTAATTTTCTTTGGTGTCGTTCCTCGCATTTTACAAAAACTAATTAACCAACTGCAAAAGGTTTAATCCGGGCTTTTCCCTTATTAAACCGTACAGTGTCAGCGTTTACTAGAATGTCACAATGTGCTGGAACGGGTAACTGTATCAAACCGCAATACAGTGACACTACAATGAATAAAAGGACACGGTGGATCACTAGGCAACGACTCAGCTGACGAGCTGCCCAGAAGGGCATCCAGTATATCAGTTTGTGGTCCGGAACCTATCGTGCCCATCCCCTTCAACCAACTACGCAGGTGGCTACAGGAGCACACCCACACACAAGCAGAAAGCTCGTAGATATCGTCACCAGGCTGCAGGCAGTCCAAAGAAGCTACGCCGTCATTGGATGGCAGGCTAACCAGGCGCTCACCACGACTGGACAGGAAAGGCCCGCGCCCGGCGACGGGGACCACCACGAGACACCGCTCGCCAATAAAACACTTTAACAAAACAGGCACAACGGACAGTCCCCTGTGCAGGGCTCGCATGGAGGCCGATGAAACCACCGCACATGTGCTCCTTGAGTGCAGAGGTCTCACCCAGGCAAGGTCAGAAACCCTCGGGACACCCAGACCGCACACAGAAGCTCTCAACAGACCAGGAGAGCCAATCAGCCTCCGGAGGGAGGTGGGCTGGCTGGAACAACCACCGACGACCGCCACGGCCCAGGCACAATGGTCCATTTGAAGGACTAAGTGCGGAAGCCAAACCCATAGAACATAGTGTCAGCGTTAGAGGGGCCCGTGGTCAAGGAAACAACAGCCGCATAGGCGAACCGACCAGGCCAAGCCACGCCCGCTGCGGCCGGCCCCAGCCGCCACCCGCGGATCCCCGACAGCCGCCACGGTGCGCCCGAAGCCCGAAAATCCGACAACCAGTCCCACCAAGGGGCACCGCACCACCCAGCAACCGGGGCGCGGGGGCCAGACAGGCCGCCGCCCCACGCAAAACACCGGCACCCAGCCGCACCCGACCAGACCGGAAGGCAACCCCAACACAGTCGGGAAAAGGCCAGGCAGATGATAGTGTCAGCGTTAGCCACTCTTTGAATTTTTTTTTTTTTTTTTTTATGTAGATGAACGAGCCGTTTCAACATTAATTACAGTTGGTTCAAAAAAACTAGGAGTTATTTTAGCTAGATTAACTGAGGAACCTTTGATGCCAAACATCAGTTCCATAGGCGTAAAACCTGTGGTCCTGGAACGTGTATTATTAAGAGCAAGTTGAATCTCTCCTAGTTCATCCTTCCAGGCAATATTGGAAGAATATTCTTTACATGACTTTCTCAACCTGTCTGTTAGCTCTACTAGAAGTAGTTGTTAATAAATGGAGCTCTATTCTACGGATCCACGGAATTCACGAGACACTCCGAACTATAGGTGCTAGGACGTCAGCGCCACGCGACGGGGAGATTTACAACCTCCCCTCACCCTTCGCGTCCGTGGGTAACGCCCGTCCCGCACAGTATTATCATTACAAAATTGTTCAACTCACTGCAGTCTTAACCACGTCCTTTACCTGCGATAATCAAATGCGCTTCAGAGCACCAAATAAGTTTACAGGATTTTTAATTGCTCTTACAGCGTGTGAAGAACTTAAGGCCGGAGTATTTTCAAGCAGTACAAACTTTATAAAGGCGTCTATTAAAACTAAGCAATATTCTTTTCTATCATTTTTCCCGAAAGTTTGATCTAAATGAATTGTGTGCCAAACGAATTGAATGCATTGCATTTGCTATGCACCTGAAGGGCCTTTAAAAGTTTTACATACCTCACAACAATTAATCTTCCTCTAAAATATTCCTTGTCTTAAATCATATCTACATACGTACGCAATATGTCTTCAGGTAAATGATTATTACGGAATTTTGATATTATTTCAGAAAGTTACGAATTGCGTTCTTGTTCTATAATTAACCAACATTTATCTAATTCAAGATAATTTATTTTACGGGGTTCAGAATAATTTGTGTTTGACAAATAGCGAGACAAGAAATCTGCATGAGCCATCCATCTCCAGTTCCTAAGAGTGATATCGTGTCTCTGCATCTATGGTCTTCCTACTATAATACGCTACTACATGAACGGTATCATTATGTTTTTTGGATAAGAATTGCACTATATCCCTCACTACGAGTACTTGCATCGGTATGGAGATCAATGGGCAAGGAAGGGTCAATCTTTAATTTGCATTAATCTCCCCAGCTGGAACTAGGTTTGGACATTCAGAAACTGAACACTTATTTAAATTAAACGAGAATCCTGCATTGGGCAGAGTTTTAAGTAATTTGTCTAAACGGTTAAGCCCTTCATGAATATCTTTTGAAATTGAAAGTACATGTACAGTACATCCATGAAAACTAAAAATCTTTTCATCATTCATCGGCTTTAAAGCAATATTAATAGAAAAATGGAAGAGGCATTGCGTAAGCCAAAGGGCGAGAGAACTGAGCTTTCAAAGTCTCCCGTATATCTTCCCATTGATAATGACTGAGAGGCATCTTGATCAGTAATGTGGCTACGCCGCCTCGAAGGCAAGGTCAGCGTCATGATTAAATTGACACCTTTCAAATTTTTGCTTTTAATTATGGTGTCTGACAGCCCTCTACGTATGAATTGGGGTAGTCAGGATCAAATGGTACCAACACTGTGAATGGTTGTGGTGGCGCATTGGACCGGGTAGTAGAGCATCAGTTAATTATGAAAGAAATGCTTCTAAATTATTTGAGGGTAGCGGAATATTTTTCTGGCCATTTTTGTGATAATGAAGTGCCAGAGGTGGGCGGACAATCCGATCCCACTTCTGATGTCGGATTGACCCAGACATCAGAAGTAAAACACAAGTTTATTCAATTGAACAATATTATATAATTTTAATTCAATATAATCATAACTTTATGTACAGTATTAAAATAATAATAAGAATATGTACAAGTATATAAAAAGGAAAGGAAAGAATCAAAGGGCATCAAAAAATTCATCCGCATCGCTGTCAACAGAAAACGTGCCCAAAAGACTGGCAGCATTGCCACGTTGTATGGCAATGCTGATTCTTTGGCCAAAAAATAGGCCAGCCCTCTGGTCACGTGAAGAGTCGACCAACCGCTTGGCGATGTCTCGAAATACCACGTGGGCACTCGGGCCCCATGGCCCTAGAGTTTCAACCCCAAACGGCTCAAACATATACGTTCCAAAGAGATTGGAGTATTTGCGCCGTTTGAGGTTTTCCGCACCTGCAGCAGCTGCCCCAGCACAGCTCACCGTGCTTGGAAGATGGGATGGCGCAAGGGTGTCGACACACGTTGCATCCCACACCAAAGGCCTACCAACCTTCCAAGGCATTATGGTCATTCCGTCTGGTCTCTTCCCATCGTCGCGTGCCAAGCCATTGGGTTCTAAAACAGCTGGCACCCCGGCAGTGACAAGAGCACGACGGATGATGTCATTGATGCTAGCATGCCGTGCTATCCGACCTGCGCTTTTACTGCAGGATAAGCCATGGTGTCCGAGGCAGTCGACACTTTCACCGCATTGGCAGCGATGCGGAGCCACGCAAGGGGCGCCCAGACGCAGACAAGTAGCGAGCCGGAAAGTGGAATCACCCAGCAAAGTGCCTATGTTGGGTGACGGTAGCGCCTGAAGCCAGAGACCCGACTCCCACTCACCCACAGCCAGTAGGCGGGCACGCTCAGCAGTATTGGTGGACGTATTAATAAGATTATTCCGTACCAACCTGCAGAGCGGCTCATCCCACTGCCTCTGGGTAGATGGGTTCGCGGGCCGATCTGTATCCGGGCAAGCCATTTTCCAGGCGTTCACCGCGTCGGCCAAACACGGCAAATTGAACAATCAGTTATCTTAAATCTAGAAAATACAGAAATGAAATACTAAAACTAATAACGGCAAAAGGCGGTCACATAGGGCAGTACTGACTGTCAGGGACAGTGGTCCATGCACCCACCGCAATAAGGATAGTACTAATTGTCAGAGACAGCGTTCCACATCCAATAATCGGGCAGTACTGACTGTCGAGAGACAGTGGTCCGTGCACCACGACGCAACCGTTGGAAATGCGTACCGATCAAACAGCGCAGCTCCTTATAAAGGCGATCGCTAGTGGGGGGGAAACCGTTACAATATTTTACTGGATTGGATACCAAGTCCTTTAGGCCAAATGATCGATAGAGTGAATGATTTGCGTCTGGTGCACGTTCCACTAGCGCCATCTAGTCGCCGTCTCTCACAGCTGCTAATCAATGTGTCTGCCGACAAATACATTGTTAAAACACAAAAAATGGTAAAAAGACAAAAATTCTTTATCAAAAACGTTAAATTGAATAGAGAAAGGTTGAATTTAATTAAACAATTAGACATGTATTCTTATAATTTGGAGCAAAGTACTAGGAAGTACAACATTGACACAGAGACCTTGCAATGTGAACTTGACCATCTACAGGAGAAACTTAGTTCAATGACCAACAAATATAATACCTCTGAAGACCTACTGAGGGAATATGTGTTGGCAATGAATGAGCTGGTAAACTCACAAAAAAACAACTGTGAGCATTGTCAAACACCAACCAATGTCACACCGGACCATTCATTGACAACTTGCAATACCACCTTAGTGCAGCCCTGTGTTGATTTGATAATTCCTTCTACTAATAGTTCGTTTAAACAGTGTAAACAAACTTTAAATAATGATATTGTGTTATTTTGTGATGAGATCGGTAAGGACTTAGGACACTTGTTAACAGCTGAATATCCGGGACACTCAATAATAAATTACTGTATGCCTGGTTGTTCTTTGTTTCATATTATGAAAAAAATTATTAAATGTAACTTTACCCAGGATACAACTTTATTAATTTTTATGGGTAATAGGGGAAATGTAAACAAAGGAGATCTGCTTCAGTATCATAGAACATTATGCAACCTTAGTTTAAGAAAAGTTGTATTGTTTACATTCCCTTATAGTAACAGTTTGCCACAGGAATAATTTCTATTTGACAAAAGATAGATATAACATTGTTATGTACTATCTTTCTGACTATTATAAAAGACAGATAGCTGTGTCGCTATCTTATTTTTTTTCTATTACAGCCAAAAATTTGGCTAAACAACTTGCTTCTTTTGAGCAATGCAATGACATCATAAATAATTCTGCCAATAATTTGGTCACTATTAATGACATTGCTAATAATTTAAATTAGAAATTAAGACAATAGAGGCAACCTCTAGCTATAATGTACGCAAAAAAAAAGCTTAAAATCAGTCAATAGTATCAACCTAGTGCATCAAAATATTCAAGGATTATGAACAAAGAATTAGAAGTAGAATTATTTTTGAATTTTAATAGTATTGACATACTTTGTATAACAGAACATTGGCTGAAAAGCCACCAGTTCTTGTTCAATTTTAATAATCACCAGGTTGGTAGTTCGTTTAGCAGAATAAATGCTATACATGGTGGCTCATTAATTTTAGTAAGTAACCAGCTCAAATTTAAAGATCGTATAGATATTATGAGCCTATCAGTTGAGCGTACGGTTGAAATTGCCTGTGTAGAATTGGAGCACTCTATTGTATTAAGTGTGTATAGACCCCCTTTAGGATTGTATGACTGCTTTGAAAAGGTAATGGATGAAGTGTTACACAGGATTTGTAACTCAAACAAGTCCGTTATCATTTACGGTGATTTTAATGTCAATTTATTAGAAAACTCAGGTTCTTGTAGTAAAATTTTAAGTCTGTTTCAGTCCTACAATCTTCTAAACCTATTTTTGGAGCCCACAAGAATAACCCCTACTAGTGCCACATGCCTAGATAATATATATACAGATATTATACCAAGCCACAAAGAAATTATAACTTTACTAGATTCTGATCATTGCGGGCAAAGGATTACTATTCAAAATCAAAACAAAAAAGTGGCTAAAAAGGATATCACTGTTAACCCCAAAACTGCTAGTCGCTTGGAGGCTTTTAAAGTTAAACTCATTGATAAATTACCAGTTTTGTCTATTCATGCTGATCCTAATCTTCTTTATGATATTTTTTTTTAATGTATACTGTAAACAATTTGATTCCACCTTTATTCTCAAGACTATTTCGGTTAATAGTAATGCATCGTTCAGTGATTGGGCTACCATTGGTATTCATAAAAGCAGAACACGGCTTTATGAACTGTACAATGAAAGGACTTATATTAACACTGATGAATTTAATTTGTATGTTAGAAATTATTCTAAATTATTTAAAAAAGTTTGTTATATGGCCTTGTCACGTTATTTGGGTTCAAAGCTTAAAAACAGCAGTAATGTAATTAAAACGACTTGGAATATTATTAATAGTGAAACGGGAAGATCTAGTAACCGAAATACTGACTACAGCCTGTCTATTAATGACAACATAATAAAATCAGACACACAAGTCGCCGAGGCATTTGAAAATGTATTTTCAGATATTCCCGTTTCAACTACTAAATCGCTAAACTCATCAACTTCTGTTGCTGAGTCTTTGCTTAAGGAAAATGTTAATGGTTGCGATTCAGAATTTCATTTTGAATATATTACCTGTAGAGATATAATTAAAACCTTTCACACTTTAAATGTAAAAAAGACTGCAGATCTGTGGGGTAACTCTGTAGAAGTAGCCAAGTCTATTATTGACATTGTAGCGCCTACTCTAGCTATTATCTTTAATTGACAATGGGGAGTTTCCTGACCTTATGAAAAATAGTAAAATAATACCTTTGTTTAAATCAGGTAGTACATCAGACCCCACAAATTATAGACCTATTTCTGTACTACCTACCTTTAGTAAAATTTTTGAGAAATTAATTTTAGACCAAATGCAAAGATTTTTTAATAAACGTAAATTATTACTGGAAAAAGATCACCCGGATCTATAGTAACAATGGGAGTCCCACAGGGCTCAATTCTTGGTCCTTTCTTGTTTCTCATTTATATTAATGACTTGCCGTACCTCATAAAGGATCATCATGATATATAGTGTTGTTTGCAGATGACACTTCTCTTTTGTTTAAACTTAAACGTCAGCAGTTGGTTACTGACGATGTAAATAGCGCGATCTCGAAAGTAGTCCACTGGTTCATAAAATAAAATAAAAATATGTTTATTAACACAAAAACCTTAATACACAAAGCTCATACAATGTGTTAAAGGACGGAGATGTGGTTGTGTGGAGTGGTGTGTTGTGGTGTGGTGTTATGTTGTGGTGTCGTGTGTTGTGTTTGTGTTGTGGTGTGATGTGGTGTGGCGTGGTGTCTAAAAAGGGGGGGGGGTTGGGGTCTTGTTTTGTGGGGGTGTGTTTTTTATCTATACTAATATTATAAAGCTGCAGAGTTTGTTTGTTTGTTTGAACGCGCTAATCTCTGGAACTACTGGTCCGATTTGAATGATTATTTTAGTGTTGGGTAGTCCATTTATCGAGGAAGGCTATAGGCTATATAACATCACGCTACGACCCTTAGGAGCCGCGCAGCGTGTGAAACCGCGGGGAACAGCTAGTTATGTAATATAGTGATTATTATTATGTGCCTACAGTATGTTGTGAATAAGAGCTTCTGTACGAGAATAGTCCTGATCATACAGCCAGTTTTGTAGTTTAGTTTTAACTTCATGCTTGTTTAAATTGCTCATTTGGATATGCTTATTCACCCTTCTGTAAATGAGCGAGCTTATTACATAAAGCTGGCGGCCAGCGAAGGCTGTTTTGTGAGGGACAGACGGACATGTAGATTTGGCTTTACGAGTTGTTGAATCTAACAGAGGAACCTGACTATGCTTTCTGATGGTGGCATTAAGCACAAAGAGCTGCCGCACAGTAAGTACCCTGCACTCCGCATACAATTCCCTAGTGGGAAATCTATACGGCTTGCTGAGCATCACCTTAAGCACAGCCCTCTGGGCTCGCTCCAACCCAAGGAGTTTAGTCTTCGCGGTGCCTCCCCAAACCGGAATGCAATAACTGATGACAGACTGGCAAAGTGCAAGATAGACCATTTTTAGTGTTTTGGGGTCAGCGCAGTGCCTTAGAGACTTGAAGATATAAATAAGTTTCCTCACCCTTGACGTTAGGCTTTCAACGTGAGAGTACCACTTTAGTCCGCCATCAATCACTACACCCAGGTATTTGGTTTGACTGACACGAGATAGTGGCGCACACGGACATGAGGTGGAATCTAGGCAGGAATGAGCAAAAATCTTAAAATCAGATGGGGCTTTGGTTATGTGACTAATAGAGAAAGGAATGTAGTTGGTTTTTGACAAATTAAGCGATAGAAGGTTATTTTGCAGCCACCTCATGACTGTTTGTAGGGATTTTTCTGCATAATACTTCACGTCATTCCATGTATCTCCACAAACCACGATCGCAGTATCATCAGCATATGTGAAAATCTTGGTGTTGCGGAGCGGCAATGTGCAAAGGTCATTTATATATATTAGGAAGAGCGTAGGCCCCATCACACTGCCTTGCGGAACTCCGTATGTGATAATTTCTTCATCACTAGAGTATGAATCAATCTTGACACGGAGTTTCCTGTTTTGGAGGTAGCTCTTGAAAAGGTCATGTGCTGTTCCCCGAATGCCTATGGCTTCCAACTTCGACAGAAGAGTAGGAACAGAGACCGTATCAAAGGCTTTCTGTAGGTCCAAGAATATCGAAAGGCATTTACGATTATCATCTAGATTCTTAGCAACAGTTTCCGTTAAGTCGGCAATTGCATCCTCGGTAGAAACACCTTTTTTAAAGCCATATTGATTTCGCGCAATGACATGATGTTTGTATAGAAAGTTGAGTAGACGACCATTTATCAACCTTTCCACAGAGTCTCACTATAAGGGTTCCGTTTTTACCATTTTGGTACGGAACCCTAATTACGAGAATTGCCCCTCGGTCTTCGATCAATAATATACTATTATTGATCGAAGCCCTCGGTAAACGTACCGCTGTCTAATCATTGATTAAATGCCTGTTAGGACAGGAGCAATTGTGTCTCCAACGGAAGTCCTCCATAAGTCTTCAGTGATTATTATGTTAAGGTTAAGCGCCAGAGAAATCCCTAATCTACTACTATTATCCCTAAACTAATCCGTAATCCTATTGAATGACTATTTCATGAAATATTAATCGGGTATCAATAGGATTATAATCAATAGCACTTTGCCCGCGACTTCGTCCGCGTGTATTTCGTACTTTCCTCTAAAATTTTCGAAAAAGTATGTTTATGATCTTTATCATATTTTATTTAGATAAATAAGTATTCGGGCCAATTTTTAAGATTGAGATCAAAGGAATCTGATTTTTCAAATAAACTGTATCCCCGCTTCCCACCCCCAAAGGAGTGGATTTTTGAAAAATCGTTTGGGATGTGTTCATAACTTGACACAAAGACCGATACCCATTTTCGAGTTAATGGAAGTAAGCAGTAAAATCCACTCTTCTTCTTCTTAGCGTGTCGATAGCAATCTAAATGGACTCGGCCCAGAATTCGGCTACTTGTTTGGCGCCATCACCAGCATCCACCAGTTCCTGTAACGTGCAGCTGACAGGATATGCAGGACACCCATCATTTGTGGAACAGCACCAAATTTACACTCCAAGGCGGAGTCGTCTATGAATCTCCACCTGAACAGGTTTTCCTTGCTTCGGCTAACCTGGGTCCGGAGTCTGTTTAAAGACTTCCAGGTTACCCAAGGTAACTCATATCCGGGGGTTCCCCCACAGAGCTTACTTCCACGCAGTAACCCCCGGGCAACGCCGTGTCTGACCACCGTAACGGAGTGGCAGACCGGCGGCTAAAGAGCTCTGTGACTTGCAGCAAGAACAAGCGGACGGTTGCAAGTATGCCTAAAGAAAAACCAAAGCGCGACGCCTCCGGGCGATTTTTAACCTCGGCTCGTCCCTCCCAGGACGAGGATGCAAATGGCCCTTCTCAGGGCCAACTCAGTGGCCCTTCTCAGGGCCAATCCACCGGCCCTTCTAAGGGCCTCGCCGAAGCTGGCCGCACACCATCCGCGGCCAGCTTATCCAGTCAGCGGGCGGAGTTTTCGGACTCCGACGAGTCCGTCATGGACACGTCGGCGGCCGAAAACGATCGCCTTCAGCGGAAGCGGGCCTACCTGAGGCTCGGGTCCGAGGGCTCCTCGGAGTCAGTGGGCAAGTCGAGGAAGAAGCCGAAGACAAAAAAGGCTTCGACTTCTGTATCGACCCCCACCCACGATGTGGGCCTGGTGGACGCCGAGCGTCAGTTAGGCCTAGCAAGGAGGCAGCAGCTGCAGCAGGACCTCGAGGAGAAGGTCGCTGCTAGGGAGCAGCAGGCGCGGGCCGCCAGGTCAAGGGCTGGATATGGCACATCCACAGTGCTGTACGCCGACCACTCCCTGGCGGAGCTGGAGCGCATGGCGCTCCAGGACAAGGAGGAGGTGCTGGAGGTCGCCTCCAAGTCCTCGAACCTAAAGGGGACCTTCCAGAAGGCCCTCAAATGCCGGGCCGTGAGCATGCACGGCATCGTCACCGAGCTGGTGTAGCGCACGGCCACAGACGAGACGCCGCAGCTGCAGGCGAGGGTGGATCGCCTGCAGCTGGAGGTCAGCCAGCTGCACCAGAAGCTGGCTGAGGCCACGGCCCGGCAAGCCCTACCTGCGCCTGCCCCTGCCCCTGGTCCGGTAGAGGGAGGCTCCTCCCCCCCTGGCAACCTTGTGGAAATAATCCGCAGGGTTGTCATGGAGGAGAGGGCCTTTATCAGGGGCTGCTTCGCGGGCATTGAGGACCGGCTCTTGCCGGAAAAGCGGCTCCGCCCGCCGTTACAGGCGGATAAGAGTCCGCCACCGACGGAGCCGGTGCCTGTACCTGCGCAGCCTGCGGTGCGATCGGGTGCGCAGATCCAGGCCCCGAAGCCCTCCAAGGGCAAAGGGAAGGGCAAGAGGAGCACTGTGGCCCCTCAAACCCCCACCACAAGCGCGGAGGGAGCGTCTGCCACTCCGGCAGCCCCCCAGAACACGCAGCGGGAGGACGCCATGCTTCCCTCCACCACCCCGTCTAACCAGGCGTGGACGGAAGTGGGCAGGAGGGGAAAGGCCAAAAAGCCCAAGCCCGCTGCGACTGCTTCGGCAGCCCAGAAGGCTCCGGCGGGCGGGAGGAAGTTGGTTCCTCCCAAAACTGCGGCGGTCGTGGTGACCATCACCCCGGAGGCCGCGGAGCGGGGCGAAACGTACGAGTCCGTCCTAAGACGGGCTCGTGATAACGCGGATCCCTCCCGGCTGGGGATCGGCAACATTTCGTGCCGCCGCACCCAGGCCGGAGCCCGAATTTTTGAGTTCGGGGGAGAGCAGCGCGGCGCAAACGCGGACCTCTTTGCAACAAAGTTGAAAGAGGTCATCGCAGATGTGGCGACGGTCGCCAGACCGGTCAAGACCGCATCCTTGGAGGTGATCGATATGGACGACTCGGTCACCAAAGAGGATGTGGAGGCGGCCGTTGCCGCTGCGGGAGGCTGCAGCGCTAGCGCGGTGAAGGGGGGAGCCATCAGGCCCGGTCGCCGCGGCATGCGCGTAATCCGCGTCGAGTGCCCAGTCGCCGCGGCGGTGGCCGCCCTTAAAGCGACCAAGGGACGGCTGCTCGTGGGTTTCAGCTCGGCTGTGGTCCGGCCGCTTGAGGACAAGCCTGCGCGGTGCTTCAAGTGCTTCGCGCCGGGTCACACCCGATCTACGTGTCCCTCCAAGTCCGACTGGGGAGAGTCTTGCTTCCGGTGCGGACAGGAGGGACACAGGAGTGCCACTTGCAGCGCCACCACGCCACACTGCCCGGCGTGTGCTGCCAGTAGCCGCCCTGCGGGGCACAGGATGGGGGGCAGGAGTTGCCAGCCGCCCACGAGGAAGGGCATAGTGCCGGCGCAGGTTCGCCCTGTCGCCGCCACCGCCGCTGTCGCCGCCGCTGTAACTCCAGCTCCAGCGGCGGTAACTGAGGAGGGGGGTGCGATGTCGGAATAATGGTTTCCAATCATCGCATCCTCCAGGCGAACACCAACCACTGCAGAGCGGCCCAGGACCTGCTAGTGCAGGCCATGGCTGAGTGGTTGGTGAACGTAGCGGTGGTCGCCGAGCCCTACTCGATCCCCGGCAGTTGGCTGGGTGACGAGGACGGCTTGGTGGCACTAGCGGCGCGGTCCTCCACAGACTCCCCTCCCCTCTCGCTATTAGAGAGGGGCCCGGGATACGTGGCCGCCGCGTGGGGAGAGGTAGCCCTCGTGGGCGTCTATTTCTCCCCAAACCGCCCTCTCCAGGACTTCGAGAACTATCTCGGAGTCCTGGCCGCCGTGGTCGGCAGGGCGGCGCCGCATCAGGTCTCCGTATTGGGAGACCTGAATGCCAAGTCGGTTACCTGGGGCAACCCGGCCACCGACCCTCGCGGGCGGGCGGTGGAGTTGTGGGCAACCTTCTCTGGGCTCTCCCTCCTCAACAGAGGGAACGTCCAGACGTGCGTGCGGCGGCAGGGTGGCTCAATAGTGGACGTCACTTTTGCCACCCCTGCGTTGGCCGCGCGCGTGCTGAACTGGCGGGTGGACCTGGTGGAGACCATGTCGGACCACCGTTACGTGCGGTTCGACATCTCCACCGGTGGCCCCGGAGAGACGCGGCCCCCCTCGGGGCGGTCAGCGTTTCCACGGTGGGCTCTCACCCGCCTGGACAGGGAGGCGGCGGCGGAGGCGGCGTTTATCCAGGACTGGCTTTCGCCGCCCTCCGCTGGCCTGGACGTGGACACCGTGGCGGGACACCTGAGGGAGTCTCTGACCGAGGTGTGCAATTCTAGCATGCCTCGGTCAGGCCGACCGCTGCCCAATCGGGCGGTGTACTGGTGGTCGGTGGAGCTGGAGGGGCTTCGAGCGGCGTGCGTGGGGGCCAGGAGGGCCTACGCGCGGAGCCGGCGGCGGCGTCGACGAGACCACGCCCACGAGGACCACCTCTATGAGGTGTACATAGAGGCAAAACTGGTCCTCGAGCGGGCCATCGCCGACGCCAGGGACTCGGCGAGAGCGGAGATGCTGGAGGGTCTCGACAGGGATCCCTACGGGAGGCCATACAGGGCGGCGCGCAATAAGCTGCGCCCCTTTGGTCCCCCGGTCGCCGAGACCCTGGAGCCCTCATTCCTGGATGGGGTGGTTCAGTCCCTGTTTCCGTCCAGGGACAACTTCACCCCACCAGTGATGGACCCTCCGCGGGGGATGGCTCCGCCAGCTGAGGAGGAAGAGGACGAAGAGGAGGCCCCTCCTGTCACGGAGTCGGAACTTAGCGCGGCGATTGTGCACATCCGCGCCAAGAAGACGGCTCCGGGCCCCGACGGTGTCCCGGCGAGGGTGGTGGCAATTGCCGCCACCCAAATGGAGGAGCGGTTTCGGGACCTCTTTAGCGCATGTCTTGCGTCTGGGAGGTTCCCGAAACCGTGGAAGGAGGGGCAGTTGTGCCTCCTTCGCAAGGAGGGCCGCCCTGCAGACTCGCCCTCGGCATACCGACCCATCGTCCTGCTCGATGAGGTCGGCAAAATGTTCGAGGGGATAATCGCTGCCCGCCTAAAGAGCCACCTGCGGAATGTGGGGCCGGACTTGTCGGACGCTCAGTTCGGTTTTCGGGCTAAGCGTTCCACAGTGGACGCGCTGGCCCGCCTTAAGGGCCAGGTGAAGGATGCGATGCAGGCGGGGGACGGATTGTTGGCGGTGTCATTCGACATAGCCAACGCCTTCAACTCTGTTCCCCACAGCACCATCCTAGAGGCGCTCCGATTCCACGGAGTGCCTCTATACATGCGGCGTCTACTGGCCAGCTACCTGGAGGATCGGGCGATCGTCCTCGTGAACAGGGCTGGCCAAGTCCGGCGGTATGCAGTCGAGGCCGGCGTTCCACAGGGGTCAGTCGTGGGACCTCTCCTCTGGAACGTCGGCTACGACTGGCTCTTGCGGGGAACTCTCCTCCGAGGCACGAGTGTCGTCTGCTACGCGGATGACACTCTCCTCACCGCCCGGGGGGAGAGTTTCAGGGAGGCGGCCAACTTGGCGGGGGAGAGTTTCAGGGAGGCGGCCAACTTGGCCTCGGCAGGCGGATCCTTGGTCGCTGGGAGGATCCGCCGCCTAGGATTGACGGTGGCGCTGCACAAGACCGAGGCCGTGTTCTTCCACGGGCCTCGGCAGCGCCAACCACCAGACGCCCACATCTTCGTGGAGGGCGTCCGAATCGAGGTGAAGGCCCAGATGAAATATCTGGGCCTTGTACTCGACAGCAGATGGCGTTTCGGCCCGCATTTTAGCGGGCTGTCGACGCGCCTGCTGAAGACTGCGGGCGCCCTCTCGTGGCTGCTCCCCAACTTGGGGGGCCCAGCGCGAGATGCCGGCAACTCTACGCCGGCATCTTGAGGAGTATGGCCCTTTACGGGGCCCCTATTTGGGAGGACTCCCTCCACAGGAGGGAGAACGCCGCCGCATTGCGGGCCCCCCAAAGGGCCATAGCACAGCGGGCGGCGAGGGCCTACCGCACGGTCGGCTTCTCCGCGGCATGCGCTCTGGCCGGCACCCCGCCTTGGGAGCTCGAGGCGTGGGTGCTCGCCAGAGTGTATGAATGGACGGCGGGGCGGAGGGCGAGAGGAGAACGCCCAGCCCCGCAAGAGCGGGAGGCCGTCCGGCGGGAGGCGAAGGACGCCATAGTCGTCCACTGGACGCGGGACCTCGCCGCCGCAGCCTTCGGCCGCCGAACCCTCGACGCGATTGGGCCGGTCTTGCAAGACTGGCTCGAGCGGCCGCACGGGTTCCTCTCCTTCCGTCTGGTGCAGGTGCTGTCCGGACACGGTTGCTTCGGATCGTATCTGCACCGTATCGGGCGGGAGGAGACGCCGTCGTGTCACGACTGTGGCGCGGCGGGGGACACGGCGCAGCACACTCTCGAGGTGTGCCCGTCGTGGTCCGAGCCGCGCCGCAGTCTCACCGCGGCGATCGGAACGGACCTCTCGCTCCCCGGCTTAGTCAACGCCATGCTAGGGGATGAGGGGTCCTGGGCGGCAGTCGCCTCCTTCTGCGAACACGTCATGTCCCAGAAGGAGGCGGCGGAGCGCGTGCGGGAGGAAGACCCTCTCGCGGCGCCGCTCCGAAGGCGGAGGAGGGGTCGAAGAAGACGTCAGTATGACAGTCATCTCCGACTCCTCCCAGGTGGAAGCCAGCAGGCGACGGGTGCGGGGGCACCCTCGCCTGTATTGCACATACGGGAATGGCCAGGTGTTCCCGGCCATTCCCGTAGCCCCCCCCCAGACGGGGGGACATGCGGGGCCCACCAGCTAGGCGGGCATGCGCCGGGGGGGTTGTGGATGCAAAGGCTGAGCCGGATTCCCATGACCTCCCCATCAAGGCGATGAGGGAACACCGCTGAGTTTTAGTGGGTATACTGCCACCCTGGCAGGGAGTCCCACATACTCCGTCTCTTCCCCCGACGAGCGGAGATGCGTAACGTCATTTCTCAGGGAAAAAAAAAAAAAAAAAAAAAAGGTAACTCATATCCAGGTGTGAGGTTTTCAGCTGGTGAAATCAACGGTTTGGGTAAGGAAGCACTGTCTCGCCACAGCTTCAGTCTTTCTTGTATTTGTTCACCAGTATTTTTTTTTTTTTTTTATACAAAACGTTGCCCCACACTAGGATTTTCTCCTGTATCGTGGGTGCGTTTACAAACATTTATATTCACGTACACAAACAGCCAGACCCGGAACAACTACTTGTAGGTCATGGGTCATATTCAAAATAATTGTAAGTTACGGATAGGAAACAGATATGAATATTATTTGATTGTAACAGAAAAATAACAGAAAGGAATTATTAGGGCAAGTTTAAATAGCACACGTTTATAACAGGCTACGAGTGCGAAGTCGGTGTGGGTCGCTAGGTGGGTACATAATGAAATAACATTTTGGTGATCGTATTTTAGTTGGTATAATTGCCATAAATTCATCATCATCATTGCCATAATGCCTTATCTCCGAAACTACCGAGCCTAAAGTTTTGATATTAATATTAAGGCAAAAGGATTCTAATGATTAGAATTATGTATAGCCATATTTGTTACGGTCGTGAATCATATTTTAATCAACATACAACTTTACACTGACCTGTAAATTGCAAAAAACCTGAGTCAATTTGAATTTCGCGGGTTACCTTGGCGCATCCCCCTTAACTGATACTGAGACGGCCGACGAGAGGCTGTGTACGCCTCGGCGAGGCTGCGCGGTTAGTATAAAAGGCTCAAGCAGTGAGGACTGAGGATACGCAGTAAAACATGCACACACAGACAATACATGGCACAGCAATGCAATACATGGCACAATATACGCAAACTTTACATACTTCAAATAAATTTAAGTAAGTAAAAAAAAATGTTTTGGCTAACCTGCGGTGCACTAAGTACCTATTAATATTTTATTTTCATTAATTCATACATGAGACAATGTGAATAACGCCTAATCATTCATATCTGTTACGTAACGGAAAAAAGTGACAGATAAAATAACGTATATGAATTAATTGCACGTGTCTATCCTACAAATCTATTTATTTCCACACCAATTCACATGATTATACGAATATTTTATAGTTATAACAAATATCACAATACAGCCCTTTCCTAGTATGAGTAATAAAACAGTAAGTACTTACCGCTACTGTAAACGACTCACATTGAATATTTACTTTTAAAAGTCTAATTTTCTTCGACAACGAAACTAGCTGAAAAACTATATTGAACAAAATGGCAAAGCGTTTATTCTTACGCGTCGTGTAGTAACAGCTAGTGAACTAATTTTGCCAGTATTTCAAATTTCTTTATTGCCATGGAAATAATGTTAAAATAGCATAACAGAGAAGAATAACAGATATGTGCAAAATCAGGACACTCATTAATAAATTAAATTTGGAGTACACTAAATAGTATTTTATATTTTGTTTAGTAAAGTGTTGAAAGTTTAAAGAATATTCTCTGAATATATATATTTTTTTAACTTTTGTGTAGGAATGGTTAATTAAATTATTTTTTTTAGTTTACCGTTAAAGACGTGGACATAGAATACTTGTATGAAACGGATCCTACGCAATGTCTGGTTTAATTTTTTTAAATGAATTGTTTAGGTTTACCAAATGTTTCGTTGTTTTTTATTAAGCTCAAATAAATATTTTATCTGTTTGTTTATGAAATTCTAGTCAGTTGCATCTCGTTATGAAAATAATTGGGTTGGACATTAAGACAGTAGTAAATATACAATTATTTTGAATATGACCCTCATACAAATATTTGTTCCGTGCGGGAATCGAACCCGCGACACGCAGCGCAGCAGTCAATCGCTTAACCACTGCGCCATCCGTGCCGTCGTGCCGTCGAGTGGGACGACACACTTTAAAAAACTGTTTCGGCTTTTCAGCCTTTATGGCACAAGGATGTTGTTGTGCAAGGGTGTGGTGTGTGTGTGGGCGCGTTCACTGAAGCGGCGACCAGCCAGGCGGTTGAACGCGTCCCAGAGGGTCATGGCCGTCCGGTTAGTCCGGGGATACCGCACGGCCTCCGGGGAGGCAGCGAGCCTCCTTGCCGGACTGCCGCCATAGGATCTGGAGGCCAAAGTCCTCGCCCACATATGGGAGTGGCGAGAGGAGGTGAAACGCCGTTGCATAACTCCGCTGCCGCGAGAAATCGCGGTGCAGCGGACAGAGCTCCGGCGGGATCTCATGGCGACATGGAGAGTGCGACTGTCGCAACCCAGTGCTGGGCACGCCACAATCGCGGCGATAAGTCCCCTCTTTGAGGAGTGGCTAGAGAGGCGCCACGGCGTCCTCACCTTCCGCCTAACGCAGGTCCTCACCGGACACGGCTGCTTCGGGAGGGTCCTGTTCCGAATAAGGCGGGAGGAAACGCCCGGGTGTCACCATTGTGTGGATCGCCCGGAGGACACGTTGGAGCATACGGTGGAGATCTGCCCAGCTTGGTCAGAGCACCGCCGTGTCCTCACGGCGGCGATCTCTCGCGTCCGGCCCCAGTCCGGGCCATGGTACGGAGCGAGAGTGCATGGGAGGCTATCGCCTCCTTCTGCGAAGCAGTGATGCTCGCGAAGGAGGAGGCGGAGCGCGTGAGGGAGAGGCAATCCTTGCGCCCTCACGCCCCCAACCGCCGCAGGAGACGCCCCGGGCGTCGGGAGTCGATAGCCGATTCCCGGCCACCGTTGGCGCGGGCTTGCGGGCGGCGAGCAATGGGCAGCTCGCCGTCCGGTAAGGACCAGGCCCGGGTCGACGGCGCGTTGTGTTCCACGCGCGCCTCAAGGAGATGTCAGCACCAACTGACGGGGTCCGCTAGGGCCGATGCCCGCCAGGGTCGCGGGTTGTTCGAAAGAGATCCGTGGCCCCTGGCACAGGCAACTGAAGGAACACGGGTGGGTTTTAGTCAGTAAGAGTCTGACACTCTCTTCCGCTCCGCCCAGAGCGGGAGGGGTCATTTGATGATTTCCCACCCAAAAAAAAAAAAAAAAGGGTGTGGTGTGTCGGAGACCATTTTGGCTCTTTCGCTGGAACTTGGCAGCGCTCTGCAAACCACTGGTGGCGCTATTCCTGCTAGTGAATACAGCATTTCTTTCTATATTTCCCAGCAATCCACCATTTAAACTTTATTACCGTTTTCCATCTTGGTAGGACTCGATTTTAGAAAAACCCTAAAACACATACCTACTTTTTTATTTCAGTAGTACCGAGTTTCGAGTTAATCCGACAGCGGGTTACATATTTTTCTAACCTATTAACTTTGTCACCCCCTAACCCCCCTCTGTGAGGGGTTTTTTTATACTAAAAGTGACATTCTTTAGTATTTGCTGAGCCAAATATTGCAGTTTCAAGGGAATTCTACCCCTAAAGGGGTGAAATAGGGGATGGAAGTTTATGTGAAAGTCCGTCAGTTTTGAAGTTAGGATCTTCAAATTTTCTGTTTAGGCTGAGGATTGAAAATTAATTTATGCGTCTCTTAGCATTTTTGACAATTCTACCCTTAGAAGGGTTAAAAAGGGGGATGAAGTTGTGTATGGAAAGTCCTTAATTTTCGAAGTAATAAAAAAATAAATTTATAAACCCCCGACACAAAATAATAAAAAATTAAATAAAAAAATTAAAATTAAGGTATCCCTACAAAAAGCATGAAATAAAATTTTATTTAAATAGAAATTCATATGGAAGTCGGGGGACCGTTCTGTGGAACACCTTCTATTCTAAGAGGTCCCCCGACTTCCATTATATTATCAGCCTATAACGTTCCCACTACTGGGATACAGGCCTCCTCTCAGTGAGAGGGAGTGGGCTGTAATCCACCACGCGGGCCCAGTGCGGCTTGGTAGATGTCACATGTCTTCGAATTCTCCTCATCCGAAAGCTATAAGTATTTGGGTATGTCGGAAGCGTTAGGCATCAACGATGCTGACATGAAGCAATCGTTGAAGGAGCGCTTCTTTTGTCGCCTGAAGAAGGTATTAAATAGTCTTCTTTCGGGCGGAAATAAGGTGCGCGCCTTCAATGGTTGGGTCATGCCGGTTTTGATGTACTCTTTCGGCATACTCAAATGGACTCAGACCGAACTCGACGCCCTGGATAGAAGAGTCCGTACACTACTGACCGCAAACCGGATGCATCACCCACGATCATCGGTGATGAGACTGTATATCCCGCGGAAGTGCGGGGGTCGAGGCTTTTTAAATGCGAAGACCCTCCACAACCGCGAGGTGTGCAGTCTCAGGGAATATTTTTTAAAAGCCGAAGTGGGTATGCACCGTGATGTGGTCGCAGTGGACAAGGGGCTCACCCCGCTCTCCATGGCTAGAGAGAACTGGCGCAAACCTGTAGTACTTTCTACTGATGATCGCAAGAAGGTATGGCAAAGCAAGGAGCTTCACGGGCGCTTCTACCGGGCTCTTCATGAGCCTGGTGTAGACTTCTTAGCGTCCATATCCTGGCTACGTTTTGGTGACCTTTTCGGGGAAACTGAAGGTTTTGTCTGTGCAATTATGGACGAAGTTATCTTAACGAATAACTACCGGAGACATATTATGAAGGACGGGACGGTTGACGTGTGTCGGGCATGCCACCGTCCGGGTGAGTCTATCAGACATATTATCTCTGGTTGTTCTCGTCTGGCTAACGGCGAGTACTTGCATAACTATTATAGGCTATATAGGCTATATATTATTATTATTATTATTATTATTATAACCAAGTAGCTAGGATTATTCACCAGCAACTTGCTTTAAAATATAATCTTGCAGATTCTGAGGTACCGTACTACAAGTATGTGCCCGACCCAGTTCTTGAAAATGACCATGTCACATTGTACTGGGATCGGTCTATCATTACTGACAGGACTATTGTTGCCAATAAGCCTGATATAGTGGTGATAGACCGATTAGCGCGCCGCACAATGATTGTCGATGTTACCATTCCACATGACGGGAACCTCGTGAAAGCTGAGAAAGAGAAACAAATTAAATATCTCGACTTAGCACACGAGGTTGTTGACATGTGGAATGTGAGCTCGGCTATCATTGTGCCGATTGTCGTATCAGCCAATGGACTGATGGCCGAAAGCCTCGATCAACATCTATCGAGGCTCTCGTTAGGCGGTTGGATCAAGGGCCTGATTCAGAAGGCAGTACTCCTCGATACGGCTCGCATTGTGAGGAGGTTCCTGTCTCTGGAGCCCTAACCACCGGTAGCTTGGACCCTGCTCCCGTTACCGGCGGATAACTATTTTTTTATATTTTTAAATGTTTTTTTTATCCTTATTTTTTTAAGAAATATTTCAGAATCAGAATCAGAATATTTATTTGTGAAACATAGGTATTTACATAAAGGTCTTTGGTTAATAATATGGCCGCTATGTTTTGCCGTGAAGGCGTACAAATATAAAAAAATAAAAGCAGGCAATAAAACAAAACAAAACAAAAAAAACTAATACAAAATTAAATACCTACTTACAAGAAAAACAAAGAAAACTATTTTAACATGAAATAAATATCTTAATAAAATCTACTATTAAATATAACCTAAAAAGAGAAACAGATTACTTAAAAAACATTGAAAAAATTACATCAAATGTTTATTGCACATGTAATATTAAAAATTATCATTTATAAAATCTTCTACTGTATAATAACATTTTTCAATTAATAGCGAGTAGAGACTTTTCTTAAACTTTAATAGGGGTAAATTTTTTATGCTATCGGGTATTTTATTGTAAATTTTCGGAGCCATGCCAAAAAAGCTCTTTTTCATTAAAGCGGTTCTGCATTTTCTGTCGCACAGTTTATTCATATATTGAGAACGCATTGGATTCTTTTTTACATCGGATAGTTTTTGAAATAGGTGTAAATTGATTTTAACAAACAAAGCAGTCTCGTAAATGTACATAGCTGGCATAGTCAATAATTTTAATGATTTAAAATGAGGTTTACATGTTTCGGTACTTTTTAAGCCACACATGGACCGAATCGGCTTAGGACTTCGAGGCCCACCGGCCTCTGATAGGGTCCCAGCTCCCGGCGGTAGTGTGCAGCGCATGAGATGGACACGATCCATCAATGAAAATGTCATGCGCTCATACTATGGGGCTACAGAGGGGGGAAACATTCTGACCGCGTACCGTGTTCGGATGCTCTCTCTTTTTCAGGTGCTTGAACCAGATGTCATCGTTTCGGCACAACGACTGTCGGATCAGGTGCGGGTCATCCAGCGTAATCATATGTTGGATGACACTGTACTTGATCGCCTGCGAAGTGAAATGCAGAGTAGCCATGTCATCGCCCCCCTGTCGCAGACTGCTGTAATATTACCGCAGTCTAATAGAAGTCATGATGACGAGGGGAGTAATAATATGGATACAAATGTAAGTACCCAGTGCAATGAGGAATTGAGGAGTGCTTTGGAGGATGCGATTCAGGAATATCGCTTCATGTCGCCCGAACTTAGGCCACGCTTACCTCGTTTGCCCATGCATAACAAAAATAGGGCGCTGGTGGCGGTCCTGGATACGCAGTTGTCAAAATATTTTGATACCTGCGAAGACCTCACCGATACTCATTCGATTCTGTACTGCGCGGCTGTAGCGGCATGTCGTGTAGCTCACGTCAAATTTGCCAATGATTCTAGAGCTACACGACCGAAACCAGCCGTACCAGCTTGGCAATGCAGGATTGAACGCCGTATTGGTGGGGCCAGAACGCTCATCGGCAAACTAATCTGCTTCAGGGAGGGCAATACTCGCCCTAGAGTGATGCGCTTTGTGAGGCGGGCGTTCTTGGGGACTGATATCAGTCCTCAAGACTATATGTCTTGTGTCACAGAGCGCATCGACTTCCTGAAGCAGAAAGTGTATGCATGGGCGAATCGTATTCGTAGGTATAAGCGGCGAGTAGAGCGATATACTCAGAATCGCACCTTCCAGAGCGATGAAAGGTGGGTTTATAGGGGTTGGGAACGACCGGACCAAGGTGTGGCTGAGACGTGCCTGCCAGATGATGATGCCATGTGTTCCTTCTGGCGCAGTATCTGGTCGGTGCCTGTCAGTCACACCGAAGGTGATTGGGCTCGGGAAGTCCAGCGAGCTTGCGATCCAATACTAGAAATGGGGGCTATCACCATCTGCCCCCAAGATGTAGCTTTTGCAGTTCGTCCGTTGCCTAACTGGAAGTCTCCAGGGCCGGACGGGCTGCATAACTTTTGGATCAAATGCTTTTCAAGGTCGCACGCTCGCTTGGCATCTCAGTTTCAGACTGCTTTGGAGTCTGGTTCGCTACCCCAGTTCCTTACGACAGGAATTACCCACCTGCTCCATAAATCAGGTAGCACCGCGGAACCCAAAAATTATAGGCCGATCACGTGTTTACCGACGGTCTATAAAGTTCTTACATCCATTTTGAGAACTAAAATTAACAAACATATAAACACCAACTCCATCATGTCTGTCTCTCAGAATGGATGTAGGAATGGGTCCCGCGGTACTAAGGAGCTACTCCTCATTGATATGGCCATTAGCCAACAGGTTCGTCGTTTCCGAAAGGATCTGTCGACATGTTGGATAGATTATAAGAAAGCCTATGACTCGGTGCCACATACATGGCTCATGAGGGTGTTAGAGTTGTATAAAGTAGATGCAACTCTGCGCGCCTTCCTGATGTCGTGTATGGGGCAATGGAGGACGGTCCTTCGCTATCCAGGATGTCGAAATATTCAGAGGAATAGCGAACCGATAAGGATTGAGCGAGGCATATTTCAGGGTGACAGTTTGAGTCCACTTTGGTTCTGCTTAGCCTTGAATCCTCTAAGCACACTGCTGGAGGATTCAAGTCTAGGCTATCGGCTGAGGAGAGGTGGTCAGGTTATATCGCACCTCCTCTACATGGATGACCTAAAACTCTTTGCCCCCAACAAATTGCAACTGATGGAACTACTGAAAGTAACTCAGACTTTCAGTAGCGCCATTAGGATGGAATTTGGTGTGGACAAATGTGCGGTCATGCATGTAAAGCGAGGGGAGATTGTGGAATCCGTGGGAATTCAACTCTCGGATTCCACAAACCTTAGAGCCCTCTCTGCATTCGAAACCTATAAGTATTTGGGTATGTCGGAAGCGTTAGGGATCAATGTTACTGACATGAAGCAATCGTTGAAGGAGCGCTTCTTTGGTCGCCTGAAAAAAGTACTTAATAGTCTTCTATCAGGCGGAAACAAGGTGCGCGCCTTCAACGGCTGGGTCATGCCAGTTTTGATGTACTCTTTCGGCATACTCAAATGGACTCAGACCGAACTCGATGCCCTGGATAGGAGGGTCCGTACACTGCTGACTGCAAATCGAATGCATCACCCACGGTCATCGGTAATGAGGCTGTATATCCCGCGAAAATGTGGAGGTCGAGGGTTTTTAAATGCTAAGACCCTCCACAATCGTGAGATATGCAGTCTCAGGGAATATTTCCTGGAAACCGACGTGGGAATGCATCGAGATGTAGTCATAGTGGACAAGGGCCTTACCCCGCTCTCCTTGGCTAAAGAGAACTGGCGCAAACCAGTAGTGCTTGACACTAATGATCGCATGGAGGTATGGCAGAGTAAGGAGCTTCACGGACGCTTTCTCCGGGCCCTACATGGACCCGATGTAGATCTACTAGCGTCCGTAGCCTGGCTGCGTTTCGGTGACCTCTTTGGAGAAACCGAAGGTTTTGTTTGTGCAATTATGGACGAAGTTATGATGACGAACAATTACCGGAGATTTATTGTGAAAGACGGCACGGTTGACATCTGTCGGGCATGTCACCGGCCGGGGGAATCAATCAGACATATCATCTCCGGGTGTTCTCGTCTGGCTAACGGAGAGTACTTGCATAGACACAACCTTGTAGCCAGGATAATCCATCAGCAGCTTGCTTTGAAATACAGCCTTGTGGAATCGGAGGTGCCGTACTACAGGTATGTGCCCGACCCAGTTCTCGAAAATGGTAATATCACATTGTACTGGGATCGATCCATCATCACTGACAGGACTATTGTTGCCAATAAGCCTGATATAGTGGTGGTGGATCGATCAGAGCGGCGCGCAATGATTGTTGACATAACCGTCCCGCATGATGAGAACCTCGTGAAAGCCGAGAAAGATAAACAGATCAAATATCTTGACTTGGCTCGCGAGGTTGTCGACATGTGGGATGTGGACTCTGCAACCATTGTGCCGATAGTCGTGACAGCCAATGGGTTAATAGCCAAGAGCCTCGACCAACACCTAAGGAGGCTCTGGTTGGGCAGCTGGATCAAGGGCTTGATTCAGAAAGCGGTACTTCTGGACACGGCCCGCATTGTTAGGAGGTTCCTCTCTCTGGAGCCCTGACTGCCGGTAGCTTGGACCCTGTTCCCGATACCGGTGGGCTACTATTTTTTATATTTTTAAATGTTTTTATATTTTTTATATTCTAATATTTAAAAATGTAATTTATAAGTGATTTAATGAAATAAAGGAAATAATAATAATAATGATTTATTTCTCACCACAATACATGTACATTAGAGAGATAACAATACAAAACACGTAACAGCAATAATTATATTGTGGGAGACTGGTGCCTAAACTAGACGTGAGGTCTGTATTTCAGGTCACCAGGTCTCCAGCCCTTGGGCAGTGCTTACATTTTAATGTTAGTGTACTTTGAGTAATCAGTGCGGTAAGAATTTAGAAAAGTTATAGACAAAAATAAATAGAAAGTAAAATTAGTTCTGTTGCAGTCATCATTGGTGCTTGGTGTTAGTATGTTTAGTAGGTATTTGTATGATTGTGTATTTGTTTAATGAGTAAGGTGTATGTGTGAGGATAGTGTGTGTGGGGGGGGGGAATATAATGTTTTAGATTAGCTATTGTGGGACAATAAGTAGTTTTTCTGTTTCTTCATAATTTAACTCCTGGAGCCAGCTGCTTAGTATTATAGTTTTGCATTTAATAATAATAATAATAATAATAATAATTTTTATTACTAGAAGAATGGGTACAGTAAATCTCCTTAAAAAACAAACAAATTAGGTCTTATGTAATGTGCACTTAGATGTCAAAGGAGTGCTTTGGCACCCGTACTAGGATTACCCTGTATCACGAATGCCATCACCTTCCTCCGGACCAACTAGAATAGTTCTTACAATTGAATTTTGAATAGATTATAAACAAAATAAAATAAAAATTAACTTATAATTTAAAAACAAAAATTAAAAAGTATGTGTGTTGGGGTGTGGGGGTGCGTGTATGTGTGTGGGGGTGTGTGTATTTGTGTGTGTGTGTGTGGTGGGGTGTGTGTGTGTGTGTGGTAATGTGTTTCCAAACTCCAGAAGGTATGAGTGAGTATGAGTTGGTGAAATAATCAGTTAACCCACTAATTGTATAAGTCTCTCAGATTCTTCATATGTGAGACCCTTCAGCCAGTCACTAACAGCGTTCCTGCATTGCCGTCTGGTAAGAAAGCAAATATTTAGAACAGCATTGACTTTATTGTAAACCCGTGAACCCAGTATCCAATAATGCCGCTGGGCAAGAGCTGTTCTGTGTCTCTCCGTGCTACACAGTCTCGTTCTTTTGCGCTTGCCTTCTCGTAGCCGTAGGGAGTGTGGTATAGTGGCATGTTTGCGTAATGTTATTTGGAGCACAAAGAGTTGTCTAACAGTTAATACCTCACAATCTTTATAGAGAAGTGCGGTAGGATACCTGAAGGGTTTCCTGGTCATGACTTTAAGAACCGCTCTTTGCGCTCTCTCAATTCGTAACATACTGACAGCAAAGGTGCCACCCCAGACAGAGATACAGTAGCCAAGTAGAGATTGGGCAAGCGCAAAGTAAACTGTTTTCAGTGTTTTAAGATCTGCCACTGATCTGAGTTTCTTGAACACAAAAATAAGCTTACGAATACGGGGGACGAGTTCATCAATGTGCCTTTTCCAGTTAAGCAGACAATCGACCTGGACTCCAAGGTATTTTATATTTGAGGTCCTCTTGATGTGGAGGCAGTCACAGTAGGCGTTTGCAGAGTCGCAGCAATGCGCCTGAATTTTATACGTCTCTGGTTGCGGTTGGCTTTTTTGCGAAAGGGAGAAAGTTATGAATGCTGTTTTGTCTAGATTAAGTGTTAAGAGATTACCAGATAGCCAATTCATAACAATTCTAAATGTGTCTTCTGCATGAACTTTAGCCTGCTCCCAGTTCGGACCATCGATGAGCAGTGCTGTGTCATCGGCATATGACAAGACTTTAGTATGAGGTAGGGCTAACGTGCATAAATTGTTAATGTAAATTAAGAACAACGTTGGACCCAGCACGCTGCCCTGGGGCACACCGTAGCTGACAAACTGCTCATTGCTAACGAGCGTACCAATCTTAACAGACTGGCTGCGTTCCTCTAGATAGTTACGAAAAATATCGAGAGCAATTCCTCTTATACCTATGGATTCTAGTCTATCGACAAGGATGGGCACCGAGACAGTGTCAAAGGCCTTAGACAAATCAAGAAACAAGCCGATGCATTTGTTGCCACAATCTAGTGTCTTACTGATATGCTCTGTCAGATCAATAATTGCATCTTCAGTCGACTTACCACGTCTAAATCCAAATTGATTTTGTGCTAAAACCTTATTTGTGTTCAGAAAGTCAACCAGACGTGCATTAAGTACTTTCTGGTTTTGGAGAGGCTATAAATTGGGAGTATCCGATTTATTTTATTATAAAGAAAGCAGCCAAGATAACAAAAGAATCGACGGGAGGAGGCAGTCGAGAGCCGGATGTGGTAGCGGTCTATGGGATCGAATCGTCTACTTCTGTGGGAGAGTGAGTGGTTGAAGGTGGTGAGGCCATGCTGTTTTATAACCGTTTGCAACATGAACAGCTGACGAACAGTCAACACGTTTGCTTCCTTATATAGTGTAGTCGTTGGATATCGGAAAGGTCTGAATAAAGATACTTTCAGGATGGCTCTCTGCGCTCGTTCAAGCTCTAACATAGTATTTTTTGGAGTACCACCCCAGGACGTTATGCAGTATGTCAGTAGGGACTGGCCGAGAGCCAAGTACACCGATTTCCTTAGCTTCTCGTCCGCCATGTGTCGTAGGGTCTTAAAAACGAATATAAGTTTACGTAGCCTACTGCTAAGAGTATTGATATGCTTTTTGAAGCTTAGGGTACTGTCTATTATTACCCCTAGGTACTTTGCACTGTCTGTTTTCTGAATGCGAGCAGTGCAGGTGCAGTTATTAATATTTTGTTTGGAGCAAGTGTGGGCTACTATGGAATACGACGAGTTCATGTGTGTGGTTGATGTATTATTTTTCAAAAAGAAGGGCATGTATACGGTTTTATCCGCGTTTAGAGTGAGGACGTTATCACGCAACCACTCCGTCACGACTTTGAAACCCGACTGAGCTTGCATGTATACATCGTGCCATGTTCTAGCGCTGAAGAGAAGGGCAGTATCGTCTGCAAAGGTTACAATTTTGCCTTTGGGAAGAGTAAGCATACCCAGCTCGTTAATGTATACAGTGTGTTACGTAAAGGGTATGGACATATCTAACACACTGATTATTTTGGTGATAATGAACTACATGGCAACATTTTTTAATACCTATACCTACATAATTAGAAAGTTAAAAAACATTTAACTAAAAATCCAAATGCTTCCAATTGAATTCTACCGCCCGTAAGTCTAAGCCCGTATCAGTCAGATGGGTGGTACGCGCTTTACTCATGTAAATAGCTTGGCTTGACAGTTTTGGCAATGGTGCGAGGAAAGACAAATATGGGTTTATGCATGAACCCATGAACCTGTTTGTAAACAGGTCAAAACGTCAACATAACATGACTTCCTGATCCAAGTGCATGTTTATAGATCTATTTACTGTCAAATGAGATCTTCACATGCACAGGAGTCACTCACTGATTGCTACCATAATATTACCAGAGACGCTTTCCTGAAAGGAGAAAGACTGATCCCTTCAATTGATATAGTGCTAGCTTCCTTGTCTAGCAAAACAAAGGAAAACTATTTATGAATTTGCTCTAAATCAGTGGATTCTCTTCTGTTAGAATCAAGACATTGGCCCCTAGGCTCAGTCATGATAGTTATATAATTTTTACCACTAAGTTTAATGAAGCACTGTCATATAGCTCACTCAACATCCTAATGGTATTGAGTGAGCTATATAATAGACAGAAATTTCTCTAGTTTTAGCCCCCACATTGACACAGATGACAAAGTGGCAATATTTATATTAAGACCAAAGAACCCCAAATATGAAATAGTTTGGGACCCCAGTATCGTTTGGGTTATTTAATTTATTTCCTAATCAAAACCTTGGTTTAGAATTACTAACCAAACAATTAGTAACCAGAATAGCTCCTGTAATTGCATACAGAATTCAAACCTTGTCATTTATTAGTATATATAACATTCTTGTAATGAGGATAATATTAACACAAAAATTCCAGATATAATTAAAACCTGGTAGATCTCAACTCAACTTGATACTACCATTATAAAGAGAATTTATCTATCTGTACTGCCCACAGCCCTTAAATTGTCCTATCTAGATTTTATTATGAGTATACCTAAGACAATATTGTAAATCATTAAATTATAACTATAAAAAAAAAAAAAAAAAACCTTATGATGTCACCCTCTACTGTAACCAATAGTAGATGGATAAAACAAATTTTAAGTAATAGTGGAATAGATATTTCTAAATAAATTCAATACAGACATGTCTCTACTTCAAAGAAGGTGTCAATATGCTGGTTGGACCACAATTCCTCAACCTTTGCTCGGTTTTATAAGAGACCTTTTATTAGTGATTCTAATAATTTTGCTCCAGCTGTGTGCTATACAGAGTGATTGTTCATAGAACTTATTACATGTGCCTTAAAGGATTATTAATTAAACTAGTTGATTCAAAACGGAATAAGAATTCCAGAAACTAATAGTAATTAGAGAATTATAAATTAAGTTAGGTAACTATTTACCTTAATGGTAGACTGATTCTTAAATAGAAATACATATACAATTATTAAGTAACAAACTTAGAATAACATGTTAGGTTACAATGTTCAACTATTGAACAATGCTCATTTTATGTATTACCAACACAACTTTATTCTTTGAACATCTACATAGTAAATAAGGAACAATGAGGACGAGATTACGGAGCATAATTATACAGATCGGACTAACTTACCTAGTGACGTCCGATACCCGATATATTACTTTACTCTATGCGTCCGATTCCGATCCTCAATTATGTGAAGTAATCTCGTCCTCATTGTATCCCAACCCTTCCCAGATAATCATCCTACTTTTATGTGTATTGGATTCACCCCTTCTAAAAGTTGTGTTGTGCTGTATGCACTATGCCGGGACTATAATTATGATGCCCATATAGATCATCATGAAGTCCCGTTTTTATGCTTTGAAAGAATGATTGACAGATATCAGGCGAGCGCGCCAACGACTGAACCATAGATAACATTTGTTTTTTCTTGATGAAGATATAAATCTTTAAATAATGTGATTGGCGAGTCTGCAAGAGGTGCAAACTACATAGTAAATAAGGAACAATGAGGACGAGATTACTTCACATAATTGAGGATCGGACGTCACTAGGTAAGTTAGTCCGATCTGTATAATTTTATGGGTACGGACTTAATATACTCGTTTCGTTTCGTTAATTACTCGTTTCAACAGTTTAGTCACTACAGTCAAAGATTGGCAAAACCAAAACCCATACTCGGCTTACACCGGTTATCACTCCACTTTCCTCATCAATCTAGAGCATTGATCAGACAAAAAAATAATTTTCAAGTTTTTAGTTTTTGTCATTCCCTTTCAATATAGTGTACATTATTCTACTTGCCAAGCCCTTGCATTTGATACCTATTTAAAAGGAGTTGTGAAAAAAAAATGTAAATCGCCATTTTGTGGTGGCGGCCATCTTGGATTTGAAATTTGTAATAGTGTATAGTCACAGTATAAAGATATACAGTATTTCGACTTCATAGAAACGGACGAAACGCGAGCTATACCTACGCGCCTCGACCTCGAGGCGCGCTCGGGATGCAGACAGTCGCGACTGTACCGCGTGACGAACGGACGGTGTGTTGTTTTTTTTAACAATAATCGCGCGATTTTTTCACTAAAAATAAATTGAAGTAAGTACATATTTAATATGACGAGTAGGCTATATTGTGCTGCTTTTGGTTGCATGAATTCGTCAATAACGCATCCAGAGATAACTTTTTTTAAATTACCTGGAAACTCGGAAAGGTAAGACTATAAAATAATTTTACTTACTAGCAGGTAGGTAGGTACATAATGTGTCTTTTTAATGGATAAGTATTTCCTTTTATCTCCCGAAAAAAAAAGATGTCTGGATTAATAAATAAAGTGAATTGAGTAAAGGTAAGTGATAGACATGAGTTGAATTAGTAGTTATAGGCGGGTCATGAATCATTATACGGTAGGTACGCTTGTGTTAAAACCTCGGGGCATGTGTGTTTTGTTTTGTTAGTTTGTATAATTCAAAGTAAAGACGTGGTTTTTATTAATAATATTTATGTACACACAGTAAAATACAATAACAAAACTAAATGGAAACACAAAGTAGGCAAATGTAATTAAAATGCTGGAGGCGGGCAGCCCTATCGCATGTTGACTTCAGAAAAGCTTTTGACACCGTTGACAATGACATCTTACTGCGGAAACTAGCAGAGCTCGGATGTACCCAGCATCTATTGCGGTTTTTCGCCAGTTACATGCAAGGCAGACAGCAGTATGTGGACTGCAACGGATGTGAATCCGACTTATATTACACTTGGTCAGGTGTAAGTCAGGGCACCAACTTGGGGCCTTTAGAATTCATAATTATGATAAACAATTTGCCGGAAGTCGTAAGACATGGCGCTTGTTTATTATTTGCTGATGACCTCAAGTTGCTGCTAGAGATTAGGTCCGTGTCTGATTGCAGGCGCCTACAGGAAGACATCGATCGAATAGTACAATGGAGCCATGAAAACAAACTGTACTTCAACGTATCAAAGTGCTCGTTGATGAGTTTCACCCGTGCTCGTACACCTCTGCTCTATGAGTACGAGATGGACGCGGCACCAATGCAACGAGTCACGGAGGTGCGAGACTTGGGTGTTTTCATGACCCCAGATCTGACATTCCGTGAGCATATAACCAGGATCTGTAAGAAGGCCTACAGAAACTTGGGATTTGTTCTGAGACAGACACAAAGCTTCACAAACATTACAGCAGTTAGGGTCCTGTATGATGCACTAGTCAGGAGTCATCTGGAACATAGTGCAGTCATATGGGCTCCACATGAAGCTAAGTACTCTGTAATGTTGGAGCGTGTTCAGAACAAGTTCACGCGCCATTTGTACAGGAAATTATATGGGGTATATCCGTTTTACCCACTGATGTATCCCACTCTGTTTGTCCTGGGCATGGTTGGCTATAATCAATTGCATGTCCGACGGGAATTTACGCTGGTTGCCTACATGGTGAAGGTGCTTCGTGGAGTGGAGAGTAACCCGGGAGTATTGCAGCGCTCGAGTCTGTGTGTGCCTGACCGCTACGTTTGGAGGCGGCGCAGCCCGCCACTGCTACTGGTACCTACAGCCAGAACTAACCTGCTTGCCAAGGCACCCCTTACCAGAGCTATTCGTACCATCAACGACCTTCAAACTCAGATTGATGTGTTTACATGTTGTGTGAGTGAATTCGCAAGGGTATTACTATTTATATTATGCTACAAGCAAAATAATACTTAATTTTTTCTTTAAACTGTAAGTAAAGTATGTTTGTGTTTATATGTATGTGTATACTATGTTTTTGTGTTTTTAATGGTGTAATAATTTAATAATGTTGTTAGTTTTAATTTTTTATAATTTAATTATTGTAAGTATGTAGCTTAGGTTATTAGTTTAAGTTCTTAACTGTCGCATTAGGGTAAAAGCCTGTAATGGTAGTTTAAGCTGTTATAAATAAATAAATAAATAAATGTTTACGTACCGCGCGGCTGTAGGCATTTATTTCAAGGTTACGGCCGAGTTACAATACTGTATGATCTTTATACTGTGGTATAGTATTCTACTAGTCAAGTCCTTTCATTTGATACCCATTATCCCTTTGAGCGACGGCGGTTTTGGCGCGAAGCCCGCGTGGTGGCGCATGCGCCGGTCGCGTCCCTGGCGGTTCCGCCGCGTTTGATTAAAACGACGATATCTCTAAAGTTACGACAGCTAGCTCCCTACAAACTATGTCATTGTCATAGTTATTAAATTACCTGACAGAATATGTAGTATGAATTAGTATAGTTTTGCCATGTAATGTATTAGTAATCGTACTGTGGGGGAATTTTACCCAGTTTCTTGTGTAAAGGTCATTATAACTAAAAGAATAAACCATTATTTCAAAAAATTATTGTTTTATATCCATAAATACACAGTATTTCACATAAATCAATCAAAAGAACACACCCCGTCTTACATTTTTTCATCCCACAAGCAAAACAATAACATGACGTCATTCGCACGTGCGGCGTTCCGAACAAAAAAACGGGTATGTTTACCACTCAATTCTGAGAACGCATTATGCCTGACGGCTTGGGATTGTTATTTATATTAATGTTTGGTCCACTTAGACACAGTATAAAGATATACAGTATTTCGACTTCATAGAAACGGACGAAACGCGAGCTATACCTACGCGCCTCGACCTCGGAGCGCGCTCGGCATGCAGACAGTCGCGACTGTACCGCGTGACGAACGGACGGTGTGTTGTTTTTTTTAACAATAACCGCGCGATTTTTTCACAAAACATAAATTGAAATAAGTACATATTTAATACGACGAGTAGGCTATATTGTGCTGTTTTTGGTTGCATGAATTCGTCAATAACGCATCCAGAGATAACTTTTTTTTAATTACCTGGAAACTCTGAAAGGTAAGACTATAAAATAATTTTACTTACTAGTAGGTAGGTAGGTACATAATGTGTCTTTTTAATGGATAAGTATTTCCTTTTATCTCCCGAAAAAAAAAGATGTCTGGATTAATAAATAAAGTGAATTGAGTAAAGGTAAGTGATAGACATGATAGTGAAATTAGTAGTTATAGGCGGGTCATGAATCATTATTCGGTAGGTACGCTTGTGTTAAAACCTCGGGGCATGTGTGTTTTGTTTTGTTAGTTTGTATAATTCAAAGTAAAGACGTGGTTTTTATTAATAATATTTATGTACACACAGTAAAATACAATAACAAAACTAAATGGAAACACAAAGTAGGCAAATGTAATTAAAATGCTGGAGGCGGGCAGCCCTGTCGCATGTTTACGCACCGCGCGGCTGTAGGCATTTATTTCAAGGTTACGGCCGAGATACAATACTGTATGATCTTTATACTGTGACTTAGATAACACAGACAGAGTCTCAGCTTTTAGAAGTGTTTAGTTTAACAGTATCGGCTAACCAAGGGCGCTTTCCGAATTAGCTATAATCGCTCACAGCGCTCACATCATCTCACATGGCGTTCCGATTTAGATATCACGATTATGACAGCTGAGAGCTGTCAACAATTCGGAACGCCCGTGAGCGCGCTCACAGTGCTTACTCAATGTAAAAACGATATTATTACAGTATTTCTTTGTATAAACACCACATTTCTTCTTCTTTGGTTAGGTGGCGACTATCAGCCAGAAGCACAATTTCGAAAATGCCACGTTAGTTTAATTTTATGATAAGATGCAAATCAAAACAAAACACACACTGACACATCCTCACACACACACTGTCATTTTTGACAGCGCTCACGGTGATATTATTCTAGGGCATGGTCGGCGTTATCGCAAGATGGCGCATGTCATGACGTCACCTATGACGATTCACGGGACGTCGTTATCGCGCTCACGCTAATTCGGTACGGGTTTAAGCACGCTCACATCGATTTTTTTCCATCTCGGAACGCAGGGCAAAACAAACACTTGAAAACAGGCGCAGAAAACACTATCTCAAACTTTGGATCACAGTTTAAATTCTGTTGCATTTATTTTAAATATAGTTTTACATTTTACATTTCGAAGATATGTATAAATCGATAAGCACATTATAAAGGCATGTTGCCTAACAAAAACATTCTAGAAATCAACAATCAAAACAAACAATTTCACTAAAAAATGCCAAGTACCTAGTCAAGGATCAATGAAATTATGGATGCGCCAATTCTGTCACAAAATTTTTCGTAAAAAAAATTACAAAATAAAGAGACATTAACAGGACTACATATTTTTTAACCGACTTCAAAAAAGGAGGAGGTTCTAAATTTGGATTTTTATATTAAAAAAAACTAACTAAAAATATCAACAAAATAAAAACACAGTCTTCAAAAAAAATTCTAAGAAAATAAACAAATGCCGTATCCAGATTTAATCGACGTCCGAACAAAACCCCGAAAACAAGATGGCGTAACTTTGAAATCCCGCGCCGGTGACAAACCAGAATGGGTTAGTTGAGACTGGGTTTTTTAAATTAGATAATACGCAAAATCTAATCGAAGTTAGAGAAAGTAAATGCTTATTACGTATGCAGAAACATATTTATGTAATGGTACTAACGACAGTTTGATAGCACTAATGTATTTTTTATTCGGTAATGATAAAACTATGAGACGGTTGATTCGAGCTCGACGCGCACAAAGAAAAACGCGCGGGGCGCGCGTGATGAAATAACAATTTTTGTCCAAAATCTTTATCGAATACACAATCTAACTATTAAAAACGGTTTATTACTTACGTCTCCATTCTCGAAACACAAACAACACTCAAAACACTGCACGCACAATTAAATAACAATGTATTAGTCACAGCGTTGCACGGCGACTGCTTAAATGCCGACCGTTCAATGGCCGTCGACAAAAACTCTCGTATTTTATTTATTAATACGCCGCTGTTCTGTGCTAGGCAGCCAACGAATGACGATATGCGATCCTTGTCACATCCTTTACACTTTGTATGTGTTAAAAAGGGATAAATATAGCTTTGGATTTTTATTTCACTCTTTGAAGTGTGTCATTCGAAGTAACCTAAAGTGACCTAAACAGGTTAGTCGCCGAGCCTGCGGTATAACCATTTCAGGTTCTTTGTCGCTCAAAGGGAGAGGGAGTTGTGAAAACAAAAGTGTAATTAGCCACTTTGTGGTGGCGGCCATCTTGGATTTGAAATTTATCATAGTGTATATAGTATTCTACTATTCAAGCCCTTTCATTTGATACCCATATTATGGGAGTTGTGAAAAATATGTAATCCGCCATTTTGTGGCGGCGGCCATCTTGGACCGATTTTCATCAAACATAGCTAAGAACACTCCCGACTAATTCACCTTTCAAACAAAAAAAACAAATCAAAATCGGTTCATCCGTTCGGGAGCTACGATGCCACAGATAGACACATACACACACACACAGACACGTCAAACTTATAACACCCCGTCGTTTTTGCGTCGTGGGTTAAAAATCACTAAATTTATTATCTAGGCTTATGGTTGGAAGGTAGCGCAACGGTGTTGTTAGAATTTCAACCCTTAAGGGGGTGAAAACGGGGATGAGGTTACAAAGTCTCTCCCCTCATCACCTATATTAGCTGAAGCTCTTCTTAAAGAAAACTTTAATAAGGATATTCCAAGCTTTGAATTCCAGCCCATTTCTGTTGCCACAATTAAAAAAGCACCATCCTATCTGCGGGAGCGTTTTTCCTACGCCCGTCCTTCAGATGCGCCTTGCAGGTCGCATCTTAAGAACCTTCTTAAGTCCCCTCCCCACTCCACCGACTTCTACTCCTACTCCTTCACAGTGCACGCGGTGCGGCTGTGGAATTCACTACCGCCTGAAATTAGGGACTGCCAATCTGTTGCAGTTTTTAAGAGAAGAGTAAAAGAACACTATCTTTCCACTTTATCATAGTTGTGTTTGTATTTATTATTTGATTACGTTATATTTATTAAAATTATAGTGATATTTATTTTAGAAATATGTATGTTTGTTTGTATGTATGTAAGTATATTCTCATTGTTTTAGATTTCATGTATTATTTTTGTCTCCTTTACTATTTCACACGCTGTCTACATCTCTCTATTAATTGTCCTATCGCAGGTATGCTGGAAGAGATTTCTTATGAAATTTAAAGCATCACCTTTGTACCTATTTTTCTGTTCTGTTTTACTTGTCTGTTTATATGTGTGTACATAAATGGTTAAATAAATAAATAAATAAAAAACACTGAAGACTTATGGGGAATTTCTGTTAAGGTTCTTGGAGATATTATTGACACAATTGCCCCTGCCCTAACAGGCATATTTAATCAATGTTTAGACAGCGGTACGTTTCCTGACTTAATGAAACATAGTAAAGTAGTACCAATTTTCAAATCGGGTAGTAAGTTTGATCCCTCTAATTATAGACCTCTATATCTGTGCTACTAGCTATGAGCAAAATCTATGAAAAAATCATGCTGGACCAGATGTTGTCACATTTTAATTCAAATGGGATTTTACATAGTCGCCAGTTTGGTTTCACGAAAGGTAGGTCGACGACAGACGCGGACACCGTGGAGTTTCTTGCCGGTTCTTCTCCATAGGAAACGACCAATTGGAACCGTGCACCTAGCTTCTGACGTTTCATAAGTGCCCATGTAGGCTTATGTGAAATAAAATATTTTGATTTTGATTTTGAAATTTTGTTTTTAATTTTATAATCTATACCCACTAAAAAGCGAGAAATAAAACACTTTTTAACCAAAAAAAGCCGACTTCCAAAAAAAACACAACAAAGTGAAAAATACCTTTAATTTCGGAAGTCGATGGCAAAAAACTAAAATACCAAAAAAAAGTTTAAAAAGTTTGGTCTGCTCAACAACGTAAATATCGCATCGCGAATGTTGCCACGAGCAACTGTCTGTCTGTCTGTCATTGCTTAGTGTGTTACACAATCACCCGCTGATGCATTTAATCTGAGATTGAACTAATACAATAGTCAAGAACAGCACCGCACAGCATGAAAAGTGAGCTTGTTTTAAACTTTTTAGTTGCAGTCAGCAGGGTACACTATCAGTAGCAATGGGTTTAATTTTGACAGTTCAACAACATTCATTGCGTTGTTTATGTTGTTGAGCAGATAAATTTTTCGAACATATGAAGCAATGTATTAGCAATATCCTTCAAAATGATTTAGATTGTGATTGATAGTGTCTTACGCAATTATGAGCTGTTTTTTTTTAAAGATGTAATAAATAGGTAATAGGTACTACGGGCTGGTATCCGCAACTCCACGTCAATGCGCGTATTTTGCGTACAAGATGTAACTAGGTGTAATCATGAATACGTACTTTATTCAACCCCCATCCGACAGAGGTGACGGATGCGTTGTCAGGCACCACGGTGTCCTTATTAGCAATAAGGGCTGGCTGTGCTACAATGGTCTTAAAATCGACCAGTGTGGTCATCACGACCACCGCCACATTGTTGTCGAAGTTCGTGAAGTTGAAAAGCTCGTGGATTATGACATCTTGCACTAAGTATATCGAACCGCCTGTGGAACATTGGGTCAAGATTGTACTACGAGTTTTTAGTTCTGTTCAGTATCGTACGGTCAACTGCAAGTCAGGACTAGTCAGGCAGGAGTAACATTTGAATTACTTGAATCTTAGGGCTGCCTTTCCATCAGAGATGTGATATGCTGTGTAGCGATGGATGTGTCATCAAATAATAATATTCTCCCCCGACTGAATTGCGGCCAACCTCAACGGGGATTAGCCAAGTAGAATGTTATACATACTTATATACATATACAGTACGGAACTCACTTGCAATAAATGTGCAATATTGAATTTATAAGTGCAATATTTAGTTCAGTTCAGATATCTCGAAATAAACACGTGGCGGTAAAAATGAACTGAGTGAAAGTGAATTAAAAACTCGTAGTATAGCATAAATATTATAACGAGAAAATCGCTTTAAAATTCTGCGTAAGTGTAAGCATAGATTTGTGTAATTTATGCTCGTGACCGAGACTGACTGAGCAGTGGCCATATGGTAACGGCCGCGACGAGGTTCGAACCCAGACAGGCGCTTTACTTTGTGTAAATTATTTCATCACCACTGCTCTCAAAACGGTGAAAGAAAACATCGTGAGGAAACCGGCATGTCCTTGAACCAAAAATTCGAAGACAAGTGACATCTGCGAACCCGGGCCCGCGTGGTGGATTACGGCCCACTCCCTCTCACCGAGAGGAGACCTGTGTCCCAGCAGTGGGAACATTATAGGCTGATTATGTAATGCTCGTGACTATACCTACGTGAAATCAAGCATAGCTTCTTTGAAATAAATGGGCTGTCTAAGTCAAATTGGTAGTACGAAATGACTGTGTGTCACTCACCTGAATTCACATGAGCTGTGCCCACACGGACGGTTACGTCCTTGATGCCCCTAAATGTGCTGCCGCGCTCTCTGCAAATTTTGAGATACATTAATATCACACTAATAAAAGGCGAAAGTTTGTGAGAGTGTTTATCTTATGGTTGTTACTTCTTCACGCTCAAACGGCTGGACCAATTTTGATAAAATTTTGTAAGGAGGTAGCTGACTAGGCTAGGATTAAGGATAACATATAGGCTTTTTATCCCGATATTGCCACGGGATCGAAACGTATGCGTGTGAAACCGGGGGCGCAGCTAGTCTACATCTACACTAATCTACATCTACACTAATATTATAAATCTACACTAATCTACACTATCTACATCTACATCTACACTATCTACACTAATTATTATAAAGAGGAAAGATTTGTATTTTTGTGTGTATGTTTGTAATGAATAAACTCAAAAACTACTGTGCTGATTTAAAAAAATCTTTCACCATTAGAAAGCTACATTCACCCTGAGTAACATAGGCTATATCCCTAATCTTTTCTATTTATTGCTAGAAAAGATTAGGGATCCTTACTAAAACTTTAGTAACGTAACCCAAGGTGTAAAAAAAATGCCATAAAACATCTTTCGTCGCATGCGCTGCACAATATTAAAGAACATATCAATAACTACAAAAAACTTCGCGATTTTATATGTCCAACTATTATCGTTATGTGAACTTATGTCACAATAACCACTTTTTAGATTTTAAAAGTTGATAGAAATACCGACCAAATTAGACTATGTTAGTTTATTTTTAACCGACTTCAAAAAGGAGGAGGTTCTCAATTCGTCGGAACCTTTTTTTTTTTTTTTATACTATTTATTTGGATAAGGATTTAAACAGAAGTATGTTCTGTTTAAATCCTTATCCAAATAAATCATATTGTTTTCAAGACTCTCAATTCATGTATATTAATTTTTAACCGAGTTCAAAAAAGGAGGAGGTTCTCAATTCGACGGTATGTTTTCTTTTTGTGTTTGTTACGCGATTACTCCGCCAATTGTGGACCGATTTTCAAAATTTTTTTTTTTTTGAAAGGGTTTGGTCTCGAGGTGGTCCCATTGTCACCAACTCGGAATCTGATGAGGGAATCCCATGGAAATCGAGGGAAACCCTCAAATTTTATAGGCACACCTATAGCGATTTGGGTATTTTTTATACTAACTCGTGCATTTGCTTTCGGAAAGCACCATTTGGTGAAGTGGAACTGATGATGAAGACCACAGATGGCCACCGGAACTACTCAATAATAAGCATTTCACGAGTTACGATTCGATTAGGTAATTTAATGTGGTTGCTAAGCAATTTATGCTCGTCACAATGCTTATGGTGAAGTGGAGCTGAGGGTGACTTCTCAGCTCCAGTTCTCCTGGTTCTTACTAGGAGAACTCCTCAACAATTAACGTCCCTGCATCGGGAAAAGCAACATTTTGTAAACGCTATTGTAAATTAGATAAATGACAAACTGACCCACTAAATAGTGAAAAATAAAAAAATTTTACAAAAAAAAACAACCGACTTCCAAAAAATACTGCAAAGTGAAAAATAACTTTAATTTCGGAAGTCGGTGGCAAAAAACTAAAATACAGATCCAAAGACACCGAACGACACTTCCGAAATTAAAGTTATTTTTCACTTTGCAGTATTTTTTTAATTGTTCAAATTGGCTATTCCATTCAATAGATATTACGAATTTAATAAGTCATAGAAATAGAAAAAATAAACACATCTATGAAATAGGTCCCTACGCAGCGGACGTAACCGATATTGAAAATTTTTTTGACTATTTTATTTGCAATTTTTTTTTTCAAGTTAAAAAGTTCTTCTCAGAACTAATTAAAAATTGTTTATTCACGCTTTACTGTTTATTTTTTATAGTATTCTCTCACTTTTTCAATAGTAAGTATTTATCAAAAGTTCTAAGTATTCTTATTTTATATGATTTAAAAAAAAGTCAACAATATGTAATCCGGTTAAATTTTATATGGGTGTATACCTGAAATAAAATGATTTGATACGCCTAGGGAAAAAGGTCTCAACTATCTATAAGTTGCTCCCAAGCGAGAACAAAAATACGACGTATTGGAGAATCATCTTCTGAAAATTCAGATCGTCTCGCAAATCAGAGAGCGTATGCGTCGTAATCGCGGGCCACAGAATCTAGCGCCGAACGTTCACAACGCCTTGCAGAAAATAGTGAACGAATCTCACGAACACGTACAAGGGAATCTAGCGCCGAACGTTCGCAACGATTGTTCAAAATAGTGACAGAATGTCACGAGCACGTACAGTCACGAGCATAAGTATGTATACACTTGGCTTTATTCACAGGCGATTTTCTCCTTTATTTTTGAATGAAATTTTATATTATTACGAACATAGTATTTCCGAACCCATAGGTTTATGTAAAGTGTCGTGTTTCAATGTTGCATTCATTATTTCGTCAAAATATCGCAATTGAAAGTTGCCAAGTGTTGAAATATTAGTGCTCGTGACTGTACAAGGGAATCTAGCGCCGAACGTTCGCAACGCCTTGCTCAAAATAGTGACAGAATGTCACAAGCACGCGCGAGGGAATCTAGCACCGAACGTTCGCTTCGTCTTTCAGCACAAAATGCCCGATCATCACAACTACACGAACGACAATCGTGTGTTGAACGCTCGCAGCGACTTGCAGAAAATAGAGCTAGAAACTCGCAAGCACGGGCAAACGAATCTAGCGCAGAATGTTCGCTTTGCCTTGCAGAACAAAATGCCAGATCATTCCAACTATACGAACGACAATCGAGTGCCGAACGCTCGCAGCGCCTCGCTGATAATACGAGTAGAGTTAGAAACTCGCGAACGCGTGCCCGGGAAACCTAGCGCCGAACGCTCGCAGCGACTTATTGCACAGAGAGAAAGACAACAGTCGTTAACAACTAGGACGCGTAATAGAATTTTAGCTCATAGTAAATAGATCGGCATTCAGTTACGATCCACATATTGATTATGCTCATCAGAACAGCATCAAAAAATATAAATAAAAGGTAAAAATATTAAAAAAATCATGTCCACCCGTGCGAAGCCGGGACGGGCCGCTAGTTTATTTATTTATTTAGGTTAGCCTACAATTGTTTACACGCTACAATTCATTTAAAAGTACACGATATACATTTATAAGTGCAACAATTACTTACAGGCTAACACCACATGCACTATTTTATTTATAATATACATTTTTACTTTTGTAGTTAATTATACATTTTAAATGAACATAAAACAAAGCATATATCTTGCAGTTTATCAAACAAATCAGCATTATCAAATTAAATTAAATATATTAAATTAATTGGTAATAAAATAACAGCGAAAAAAATTAAATTAAACTAAGATTAAATAATTGGTTTACATTAGAAAACGATTAAAAATTAATTAACGTTAAATAAGACAGGTATATTGATTAACAAATTGGCAAATCAGGAATTAAAAATTCAATTCGTGTTTGTGCGAATAGTATTCAATAATTAATTTACGAAATATTCCTAAGCTATCGTGATGAACGTCGATCAGGTCACTGCAATTGTTTAGGATTTTACACATTCGCGGAATTGGTGACTTAGCACCTAGGACAGTTCTACGCAAGGGCGGGTAAAGCGGAGTGATGGGATTTCGAGGATAGCGGGTTGGGGCACGAAACTTGAGGAGACTTAGTAACTGTGGACAGTCTATTTGCTTTCTGAGGAGTTTGTATAGAAACAGGGCATCCATGACTTCTCTTCGAGTCGATAACGAGAGCATCTTGAAAGATTGCAGACGGGATACATAGGAGGGCAGCTGCTTGCTTTTTCCTTTGCAAAAAGCAAGGTGCCATAAAAATCGTTTCTGGACCCTTTCTAGGAGAAGTTTATGAGTGGCGTAATGTGGTCTCCATACAACACTGCAGTACTCCAGTATGCTTCGGACAAGGCTATTATATAGCAATATTTTAGTGCTGAGCTGTTTGAAACCCTTGGTATTGCGTAGTACAAATCCTAACATTTTGGAAGTGTTTTCAATGTGGGGGATAAAAGTAACTTTTTTGTCAAACAGCACTCCTAGGTCCCTTATAGTTTCTACTTCATGAAGTTTTTTTTGGCTATAAAGTAGCTCGAAGGGATGGGGTGAACTTTCCTAGAAAATGATAGGTGGTAACATTTATTGAAGTTCAAATACATTTCGTTATTCCGACACCATTCAATTGCTCTGTTTAAATCATCCTGCAAAAGCTCAGTATCATTTGATGATTCGATTTCCCTGGCAAACTTTAAGTCATCTGCGTACAAAAAACACTTTGAAAAGTGGAAGCAGTGGGGAAGATCATTTATAAAAATGATAAATAGTATCCAACCATTTCAGCAAGGGTCCCGTGATACCATATGTTGCCAGTTTTTTTATCAGTATGGAGTGGGAGATTTTATCAAACGCCTTACTGAAATCGGTGTATATCACATCAAACTGCTTATTTGAGTCAACAGTTTCTATCAGGGACTCTGTGAAAGACATTAAGTTTGTGGTAGTAGACCTTGACGCCACAAAGCCATGTTGATGATTGCTAAGATAAAGCTTAAAAATAATGGTGTTGGATATGGGGACAGATCATTGACTCAAACACCTTGGCGAAAGTGGAGAGAATCGCAATGGGCCGATAGTTTGAGATAGTCTCTTTGTTATCCGACTTGTGTACTGGAACGATTTTGGCTTTCTTCCACTCGGATGGAAAAGTTCCGGTGGCTAATGACATCCTATATATTTTTAGTAGCGGAGAGACCAATACCGGCGCACAGGTAGAAATAAACAGTGGTGGGATTCCGTCGGGTCCCGTTCCTTTCCCAGTGTTTAAAGATTGCAGTTTTCTGAGTAAAGAATCCATATCCAAGTCTGGGGTTGTTAGGCACTGGCTATTGGTCTCTAGGGAACTAAGATAGCTAGAGTTATTCTTAAATTCTGCGTCATTTAAATTGGTGTAAACAGATGAGAAATAATTACCAAAAAGGTCACATATAGTCGAGCCATTAGACGTTGTAGTCTGTCCATCAGTCATTGTCATTGGATAGACACTCGATCCTCCGCGCTTAGTCTTAACGTGAGTCCAGAATAGTTTTGGATTATCTTTGATTTCTGATTCTAGGTTATTCATATAAAGACTGTACAAACTTTTAGCTAAATTTTGACAACGTTTTGCAATTAATTTAAGTTCTATTTCATCTAGCGGATTTTTGTATATCTTGAAGCGCAATCTTAGCTTATTTTTTTCTTTGAGAGTATTTATAATCGATCTATCAAACCATGGGGGATAACGAGAGGACATTGGTTTACAATTTGGAACAAATTTATTTATGGCCGTGTTTAGGATGTCATAGAATACATTTACCATGCTATCTACATCATTTAGACTTGCAAATAGTTGATCCCAGTCTTGTTCATTAAGATAGGTTTTAATTTTTTCATAGTTAGCTTTGTGGAAGTTTTTCCTCGTGTTATGTTGATTGTAAGGCAGACTATTTTCTTTTAATAATGAAAGAGTAAGATCAAGTGGTGGATGGAGTCTATCAATAGTAGCTAAAGAGGTAGTTTATTTATATATTAACTAGCTGCGCCCCGCGGTTTTACCCGTGTAAATTTGAGGAAAAAACCTAGGTACTAAAACATATTCCATAATGTTTCACCAAAAGTCCATTGAATTTTTTTTGTAAAAACTGTACAAAGGCGGACTTAATGCCTTGGGCATTTTCTACCAATCTACCTTTTTTTTTTTTTTTTTTGCGGATGGGAAATCATCCTTCCTTCCTTATGTTCCGGGCCAGCGGTAACCCTGTCGGACAATCCCGCTGATACCAATCTACCTTAGGGTCCTTTTACTATTTATTTGACAAACAACTCATTCCGCAAATGTTTTATTTTATTTAAACACTCGCTTTACAAACATTTATTTGGCAAATGCTTTTCTTTACAAATGTTTCCGATGACATTTAATCATTTAAATATTTTTCACTTAATATTTAGATTAAGTATTTTGGAAAAATCACGTTTAAACAAAATATCATTTTATCTAAGCGCACGGCAGTGCGCAGGCCAAGTTCCAGCAAGAGGCCGCACGTACGCCGTGCACTATTTACCCGAACCGCTTCGAGCTACTTTTGACCACCCTGTATCTAACTATTTGTCACACGAAATCGAATCAAACTTCACATACATAATACCTTGACTGCTGTTAGTTCGAATACCAAATATCATAACTGTAGCTTTAATACACACATCAAAAGTGTCTAGGGATCAAGCATTTTTATGCGGATTTCTTGAGATTGAGATGTGGCTTTGTAATAAATTTATGATTTTATAAATTTATATGGATCCTTTTTGGTGCATTTCATAATTTGAATCAGGAACTGTGAATCAAATTCGAGTAAAAGATGAAAATCAGCTGTCAATATTTTCCCTATAAAAACATACAACGCATTGAAGACATTATTAGTGCTACTGTTTCCCTACTACTGATTAAAACCAACGTTATTATGGAGCGGCGACGTCATTTAAGCAGGGAAGAAATGCTCAGAGCCGTGGGAATGATAGAAGCTGGTTCCCGGCAACGTACTGTGGCTTTAGCTCTGAATACAAGTCAGAGTGTTATCAGTCGACTTTGGACACGTTACCGAAGCACTGGTACCGTGGCTGAGCGCCATGGAGGACGGTATCGCTGCACCACACGGAGACAAGACCGATACATTCAAATCTTAACTCGAAGAGCTCCAACAATAACCGCCATGATGTTAGCCGTGAGTGACTAGTGACTTTCTAATTGGCTAATAATATACTTACAGTTATAAAAAGCCTATAACTCGTTTTATTGAAGTGCCTGAACCAAGATTTCCTACAATTTATTAATCCAGACATCTTTTTTTTTCGGGAGATAAAAGGAAATACTTATCCATTAAAAAGACACATTATGTACCTACCTACCTACTAGTAAGTAAAATTATTTTATAGTCTTACCTTTCAGAGTTTCCAGGTAATTTAAAAAAAGTTATCTCTGGATGCGTTATTGACGAATTCATGCAACCAAAAACAGCACAATATATCCTACTCGTCATATTAAATATGTACTTACTTCAATTTATTTTTAGTGAAAAAATCGCGCGATTGTTGTTAAAAAAAACAACACACCGTCCGTTCGTCACGCGGCACAGTCGCGACTGTCTGCATACCGAGCGCGTTCCGAGGTCGAGGCGCGTAGGTATAGCTCGCGTTTCGTCCGTTTCTATGAAGTCGAAATACTGTAGATATATCTTTATACTGTGACGCTAGCCAGTATTAACTGCGTGCGAGCGTGTATGCGTTCTGTGTTGATCACTTACACACATAGATGTAGGTACGGGCCGGCAGCGGTGCTCAAAGCATTTTGACTTCTAAAATGCTTAAGGAAAATTCATGCCTAAGACGGAGGTTACACGCTCATTCTGGCGTCAGTTCAGTCCATGATTAATGTCAGAATGACGGGAAACTGATTGTATACACGTAGACTGATGGATTGATGGTCCAGAATGATGATTATTTAAATATTTTAATAATTTTTGTCAGTCTGGTCAGACTGATGCCCGACTGAACGTGTATTTATTAGCTATCAGTCTGATGTCAATCACTGCTTAGGCAGCGATGGAGTCGCACGACATGTCGCCGCCTGCGCTGACTCCCTCGCCGCCCCCGACGTCCCCCTCTCAGCCATTAGCCCCGGAGAAAGAATGTATTCTCACATTAGAAATGTTACCTATTCTTTGGAATAAAAAAAATAAAAATAAAATTCTTTCATTCTATAATATTTAGCATAGTCATCTTCTTCTCCTGTGTCTCTTATCTCATTCAGTAAACTTAAGTGTGTGTAGAATTCTCTTTTCATTAGCCACTTTTATACCACCGCTTTCTTTTTCTACGATTCCTCGTAGACAGAGCTAATATTATAGCAACACAAGCATTTTTACAAGCTTTTATTTAGTTTCACCTGTCCCGTTGTCTGTAATCATATCTTGCAAGTTAAAGATCCACTTCCCGGTTTTCGATTGAGCTGAAATTTTGCATGCATGTATAAATTGGATGACAATGCATTATTATTATGACATAGAGCTGATCTGATGATGGAGCTGGAAGGTGGCCATAGGAACTCCGTACTTAAACGATGCAACCCCATCGAGTTTGGGCTCGTTTAATTCGTCTTGACGAGTACTTGGATACTATATGGTAAGCACGGTTTGATGATGGAGCTGGAAGGTGGCCATAGGAACTCCGTACTTAAACGACGCAACCCCATCGAGTTTGGGCTCGTTTAATTCGTCTTGACGAGTACTTGGATACTATATGGTAAGCAGGGTCTGATGATGGAACTGGAAGGTGGCCATAGGAACTCCGTAATTAAACAAAGCAACCCCATCGAGTTTGGGCTCGTTTAATTCGTCTTGACAAGTACTTTGATACTACATGGTAACCAGGGTCTGATGATGGAGCTGGAAGGTGGCCATAGGAACTCCGTAATTAAACGACGCAACCCCATCGCAAAGGTTGTTTTTTTTCTTTTTGCATCTGCAATCAGTGCATTCACTTTTAGCAGATGTGTTGCGTGCTTCTCTCATTCAGAGTGTGTCCCCCAGCGAGGACATCTACTCATGATTCTCTACTACACTATAGGATGTCTTTTCTTTTAAGGCGTTTAACATAGCTGGATATTGTGAGCTGTCGTGCAAGGGTATTGGGGTGGACTTCCAGCCGTTTCCTGTATGTAGTCTTCATATTAGTGATTTCCTCTCTCACTGTGAGCATTTCCAGGTATTCGTGGATCTCAGCATTAGTCACATACCAGGGGACATTGCTGATTGTTCGGAGAATTATGTTCTGCATTCTTTGTATTTTCAGCTGTGGGGTAGTGCTTGTAACTCCTCCAGTTACAAGCACTACCCCACAGCTGAAGACCGTACATCCATATAGGTTTCAGGATGGACTTGTACACAAGTAATTTGTTGTCTACTGACAGTTTGCTGTTTCGGCCTAGTAGCCACAGGAAGCTTTTGTACTTAATATTCAGTTATCTCGTTTCTTCTTGATGTGCTCATTCCATGTCATACGCCTATCAAGATGAAGACCAAGGTATCTGACGGAGTTCTGGTGAGGAAGGGTGGTGTTTTCTAGTTTCACCGAGGGGCAATTGTCTTTGCGTAGGGTAACCTGCACTGATTTTGAGGTACTAGCTTTAATCCTCCAATTTCGAAGCCATTTAGTAGTCTCATCTAGGCCTGCCTTCCTGTAGAATTTTTGAGGCTATTACTGGGTCCTTGTGACTCGCCAGGATTGCGGTATCATCGGCGAATGTAGCAGTAGTTATGGTATTCGAGCAAGGGAGGTCAGCTGTGAAAATAGTGTAGAGTACAGGGCCCAACACTGATCCCTGAGGAACACCAGCTTGTATTTCAAAAAATTTAGATGTGGTTTCTCCTTCTTTGACCTGAAACAGTCTTCCTGAGAGGTAAGAATTAAATATTAAGAAATAGCTGTGTGGAAGGCAACTTTTGATTTTGCATAGCAGGCCCTTGTGCCAGACTCTATCGAAAGCCTGTTGTATATCCAAGAAGACTGCAGAGCAGTATTCTTTTTCTTCCAGTGTTTGTCTTATTTTGTCGCAGACTCTATGAACCTGTTCTACAGTGAGTGTTGCTGTCTAAAGCCAAATTGATGGCTGGGTATGATGCCATTTTCTCTCAGAATAGGAAGTATTCGCCGGAGAAGGAGTTTCTCGAAGATTTTGGATAATATCGGGAGCAAACTTATAGGTCTATAGGATGTGACGTCACTTGGTGGTTTTCCATCTTTATAAATCATAGTTATTTGGGATTCTTTCCATATTGCAGGAAAATGTTGAACTCTTAATATCCCATTACATATTGTAGTGATGTAAATTACAGCTTTTCGGGGCAGTTGCCTAATAATTTCTTTGGTTATCAGGTCAAAGCCCGGCGCTTTTTTAGCCTTTAGCTCCCTTATTACTCTCCATACTTCCTGTACTGACACAGGTTTTGGCGGTAGGTCCATTTGAAAGTCTTGGTTTAGAATTGTATCCACTTGGTCATCAAACTCTTCATCCACTGAATCATTTGGGCGAAACACTTTTGCTAGATGTTCAGCAAATATATCTGCTTTTTGCTGTGGTTTTCTCACCCATCCTTCAGCGCACTTCAAGGGTGGTTTAGCGGCTTGCGGTCTGTCAAAATACTTGGTTATTTTCCAGAGCGAATAGTTTGTAGACTCTGTAGCAGTTACGTTTTCTAGCTTTTCTTGGAATGAGTTATCATGCCAATTTTGCAATAATGACTTGAGATCTTCTACAGCTCTGTTAAAATTAGTTTTATCTTCTGTATAATAATAATAATAAATAATAAAAGCCATTTATTCAGACCATTTGAAACTTATGCTAGTACATACAATAAAATTATTAATAAACTGTTGTAAATAAGTATAGCTAAAAAAAAATAAAGACAAAAAAAATAATTCTATTATTGACACCGGTTGACTTCGTCTGTGTGCCCATTGGCAAAGGCCTCCTCCATTTCCTTCCACTTTTCCCTATCGACTGCTATTCGGGTCCATAATTTTCCTGCTGTGGTTTCCAGCTCGTCGGTCCAGCGTTTTCTCTGCCTTCCTCTGTGTCGTTTACCATTTCTCGGGTACCAGACTGTTACCCTTTTGCTCCATTTGTCTGTACCTCTGAGGGTGTGACCAGCCCACTTCCATTTTAATTTTCTGACTTTCCGTGTGACGTCAGTCACCATCGTTACCAGTCTAATATTGTCGTTTTTAATCCGGTCTTTCTTTTTTACTCCCATCATACTTCTTTCCATGGCACGTTGGCATACAGCTAATTTGTTGGCTTGTGCCTTTGTTAAAGCCCAAGTCTGGCATCCATACGTTAGGACCGGCAGCACGCATGAATCGAATAGTTTCCCTTTTAATTTTATACTAAAATCAGGGCTCTTCATAATCTCCTTCAGGGACCAATACCTATTCCATGCGTTTGCTACTCGTCGATCTATTTCTTTTTCGCTCTGGTTCATGCTGGAAATGATTTGTCCTAAGTATATATAATCATCTTGGTAATCGATGATTTTGTTGTTTACCATGATTTCATGTCTTTGACAATTAGTTATAATTTTGGTTTTGTCAGTATTCATAGTAAGTCCAACAAATTCGCTTTCTTTAGCTAGGTCTACTATCATTCCTTTGAGGGCAGTTGGAGACTCTGCAAAGATAACTACGTCATCGGCGAATCTAAGGTGGGTCAGTCTCGCTCCATCGATTGCTATCCCCAAGTTGTCCCAGTTCAGTCCGCGAAATACTTTTTCCAGAACTGCTGAAAACAGTTTTGGGGAGAGTGGATCTCCCTGACGAACTCCTTTTTTGATTTTAATGGTTGTACCCTTTTTCTCTAGCTGTATTCTTGCTGAACTTTTTGAGTATACATTTTTTATTATTCTTATGTATTTATTCGTAACCCCTTGTTCTTTCAGAGCCTGCCAGATTGTGTCGTGTTCCAAAGAGTCGAATGCCTTATTGAAGTCAACAAAACAGCAGTACAAGGGGAGGTTGTACTCGTTATATTTCTCAAAGATTTGTTTGACTGCGTGTATGTGATCTACGACAGAATATCCACATCTGAATCCTGCTTGCTCAATAGGTTGATTCTCGTCCAGTACTCTAGATACTCTGTTTAGGATGACTTTGGAAAACACCTTGTAAATATTGGACATCAGGCTGATTGGTAGTTATTGATATTGTATATATCACCTTTTTTGTGGAGAAGGATTATTGCTGATTCTGTCCATTGGGTGGGAATATATTCGCTTAATAAAATCTCATTAAATATATTCGCCAATAGTTTTGCCGACAGCAGTTTTGTGCTAAGTAAGATCTCGTTTGTTACCTGATCTGGACCCGGACATTTTTCCCTTTTTTGGGTTTGAATAGCGTTTTCTACCTCTCTTTCTAATATTTTTGGAGTCTGGTCTGAATCACCTAGCAGGTCAACTACCTGTCCTTCTCTTTGGTTTTTGTATAGAGTAGTGTAAAATTCAGTGGCTGTTTCTATTATTTCTGTTTTTCTTGTCCTGGTGCGACCAACTTTGTCCTTCAGCTTTGGAACCCAGTGTTTTTTGTCGTTTAGTTTTTTCTGCGCTTTTCGGATTCCTCCTGATTTAGTTATTTCTTCTTCTAGTGTTTTTAGTCTGTTTAGTTTCTTCTGTTTTCTTATTTTTTCTCTTATTACTTTGCTTAATTGTGCTATTTCCTTTCGAATTTCTTTGTTCTTGTGTTCTTCTATTAACAGGTTTTTCCTTTTTAGTAGGAGTTCTTTGATTTCATCCGTAATTTCTGTGTTTATAGGTTTATTTTCTGACTTGTCTGTTCGTTGAAAAGTTTTTTCTATCTGGTCGTATTTTTCTTGTACTGTTAATTGTGTTTCTGTCTTATCGTAGTTATTTACTATGTTTTGTAGATTCTTATTTATTTGTAAAGGTACTTCTTGATTTAATCTTGCTGGTTTTGTGTGATAATTGGTCCTAGATTGTTTTTTAGGTAGAGCTTTGAGGTTTGCTCTGATCATTCTGTGGTCTGTGTTGAAGTTAAAGTTATTTAAAGCGTTAAAATCATCAAAACTTTTAGAGTTATTTGTGAGAATAAAATCAATCTCGTTTCTAGTTTCTCCATTAGGGGATTTCCAAGTCCATCTACGATTTAGTTTTTTACGGAATTTGCTGTTTAGAATTGTGAGGTTGTGTTCGAATGCAAAGCTAATAAGCATTTCTCCGTTTTTAGTTCGTCGTCCTGTGGTATGAGGGCCCATTATGGTATCCTCGAAGTCTTGTCTACTTCAAATTCATCGTCTCGGAAAAAAAGGCGAAACTGGCAAAATTAGACCAATACTTTTTACTACTACTACCCTCTTAAAAAAAATCGAAATTTTAAAGAGTAAAAAGAAAATGAAACCTAACACCTACATCACGCAAGATTTCACTAGGGAAGAATTACAGAATAGGAAGCAAAGGGCTGGAAGTAAAAGGGACAGTGAAAAAAGGAAAAGAACAAACACGAACTCCCCTCAAAGCATAGAAAACAAAGAGGCGACAGTAAATTTAGATTCTAAACTACAAAAAACAGATGCATTCGCATACATGCGAGCAAGATCATTTTCGCTGTCAGAAAACAAGAATTCTAATAATAAAAAATAGGAAATAATTGACACCGGCAACCGAAAACAACTGCATGATTCAAATTACAACACAACAACACTAAAACCAAAATACCAAATAAAGCAACCTCAAGAAACAACTTTTACTAACAATATCCCCAATCCGGTTGGTCACCGTGGGGAAATCGACCAACACCCTCCATATCCAAAATTGCAAAAGGAAAAACGGAAACACCTATACGTAGCAACAATGAATACGAGAAGTTTAAAATCAGAAGAAAGTCTTATGGAACTGGAATCAGCACTAAACGACACAAACTGGGACATATTGGGCCTAAGTGAAGTTAGAAGACAAGGGGAAGTGATACAAACAAATGGACGATTTTTATTCTACCACATAGGCGAAACACCCGGCCTCCACGGTGTGGGTTTCATAATAAAGGAAGAGTATGCAAAGAATGTCGAAGAAATAGTTGGAATATCAGAACGCATTGCCGTCTTGAATATGGCGATTCCGGGCTATAAAGACAAATGGACTATTGTTCAAGTGTATTCACCCACAGAGGCAACTGACAAAGAGAAAACAAAAAATATCGAAAAATTCTATACAGAGCTGGGTCAAACAGTAAAAGATTATTCTCATAAAAATCTTATCGTAATGGGTGATTTTAATGCCCAAATTTATCTTCAGTAAGCCTACTTAAATGCCAAACTCTTCGTAGTCTTCTCTTTTCTAGGACAGCCTTTTTTATTTCTAGAGGATAGTTAATTAGTCCACTACTGCTGCGGGTTTGGATTTCAGGAGTACTTATCCAACATGCTTCCTGTATGAGCGTCGTTATATATTTAGCTGCTTCATCTATATCTTCAGGTGTTTTAAGGGCCATTTTCATGTTTATTGATTGTTGAGAAAGGTTGTTTTTAAAAAAGTTTTTTTACTTTTAATTTATTCTTGTTAAAATCCATACCAAATGCTTATGCGTGTTATTGCGTAGAAGTTTTCGTTTGGACTGATCGTCAGTCTGACTTACCGTGTAATACCGCCCTTCAGTCCATCATTCAGCCATCAATCTATACGTGATCAAGGTCACAGACTGAACTGACGCCAGAATGAGCGTGTAACTCCGTCTTATTGTACAGTTATGAAATTTTGTATACAGGGTGGCCGGGGAGTTGACGTTCAAACGTAACATTTAGATACTTTATGATGAGGAGTATCCAAATTACCCCCATGTAGGTATGTTCTACGACTTTTCGTAGTTTTGGAGATAGAATTTTTTTAATGATTTTTTTTCGTAATTTTCACCTAACATCAGTTTTCGACTTTTTTCTCGTTCTGTTGAACATTTCTGGTTCAGTTTTTTTGTAATATCAAAATCAAAATATTTTATTACACGTATGCCTACATGGGCACTTATGAAACGTCAGAAGCTAGGTGCACGGTTCCAATTCCACGGTTTCGACGGCACGGTTGGCGCAGTGGTTAAGCGATTGGCTGCAGCTGCAGGTTCGACTCCCGCACGGAACTAATATTTGTATGACCTACAAGTACATAGTTGTTCCGGGTCTGGCTGTTTGTGTATGTGAGTTTAAATGTTTGTAAACGCACCCACAATACAGGAGAAATTCCTAGTGTGGGGCAACGTTTAAAAAAAAAAAAAAACCCTATGGAGTTCCTATGGAGAAGAACCGGCAAGAAACTCCATGGTTACTCTTTTTAAAAATAATTGGCTTTTACAATATTTTCAAATTACAGTAGGTATGGGAGGACATAGTGTTGGGTTAATAGCCGGATGCTTTGAGTTATTATCGATTATAATCCATAAGTGTCCATTAATAGCCTTGCAATGGATGATAACCGTGATAATAATGTATTGTTAAAAAAATAAATACTTTTTTTGGTTTATTGTAAAATCTGTGGGTGTGAACATAAATTGGGTGCGTGTACGCAGTGTGATTCAATATATAGTTATTATTTTTATTTATTTTCACTTTTTGTATGTGAAAAAGTGTTATAACAAAATAAATACCTACACATTTTTCGGGAAATTCAGTTTTGTTAATTTAGATATCCAATACTATAATTACTATTGACACATCGCTTTGTGATTTAACATCTACCTAATTAATTACTTGACTGAATTGAATTTATTTGTAGGTTTGTTAAACCTACAAATAAATTATAAAGATATATAAAAGCAATGCAATGTATTTATGAACTGGGCCAACATTTAAAAATAAACGTCATGAAAGAATTAGGCGATAACAAAGCAAAAGATAACTTTTGGAAGAATCGCTTTATTTGGTCTCAAGTCGAAGAAACAGATGCGACGCCCTTATAGCTGGTGGAAGGGTATTTGCAGTTCTACATAAAATTGCAGTTGCTATTTTATCAGCTTTTTACACGTCAGCAGCTACGGAAGGGACCTTTAGTACTCAAGCTGATGTAGGTAATACGGGCTGGCATACAAAAAAAAAGAAATAAACTAACTACTGAACGAGCAGGAAAAATAACTTATAATTACATCACACAACTGGAATTTGGAAAAAAAAAGATTTCTGAAAAGTGATTTCTACATGGATTCGGAACCTTTCTCTCCAACATCAGAAATCGATTAAATATCCTGTGACTGTAATGAACCTGTACTTCTTAATACACCAAAAATAGATTCATTAGCGTCCGATCCAATCGATGTACCAAACTTAGGAGATGTAGAAGAATCCAGTGTTTCTAGCAGTAATTAGGCTGAACATTATTTTTGAGCAATATACAAAAAAAAAACTAAAAACGAAAATAAAAAATTCCCAAAAAATATCCCAAATAAATGACTGAAATTTAAAAAAAAACCAAGTACACACAGCTCCATTAAGTACATAGTTACCCCCCCCAAAAGACATGTGCGTTCAAATCCGTGATAGGCCCAAGTTGGTTTTTGTATTTTGCAAAAACATTTTATTTTAAATAATGTATTGTTTTAGTGAATAAATAAGTTTAAGTAAGTTTTTTTTTTTATTCTGTTTTTATTATTGTTTTTTTTTCAATAAAACAATACTTTTGCGACGACAAGCAACAATAATAGGGTTAACATTTACGACAACTTATTCATCGTCTAAATAGACTGGAGGTTTCAAGACCGCTTACCGTCCATAAGATTGGAAGTTCAAATCCTGTATAGGCACGAAATGTGCTTTTTGTTCATTATATTATTTTGATATATTTTTCTATTTTGTTTTAAGTAGTAATTATTTATAAAGAATTAAAAAATCAAGAAAAATAAAATACTTTATTAATCATTTAATAATATTTATTATTGCTATTGTTTAACAAAACTATGATCTTATTTTACAAAAAACAGAACAACTATTTTAGTTCTCATAAAATCAGAAATCATTTAAAAAAATAATTGATAAATAGTAGTCGTTTACTCTTCGCCGTTTTAAGTGAACGTATACAAAGTTCTAACTTGAAGGTATGGATTAATTTTATAAAGACAACGTAAGTAAGTAAAATTAATGGATACCCTCAAATTATAACATCTTTCGATTAGACAGGGACCTAAAGATATAATGACTCAGCCGATAGTAGATAACAATTTCATCGCAATTCATATGGGCTCGCTGGCTAGTTCGTCAAACTGCCGGTATGACGACGTTCGGTGATGCGATGGTTCGAATCCGAGTCAACACAATGGACTCTTTTTGAAGTATTCTTTAGATTATTCGTAAGGAATTCAATGTTGTAGCAGTGTAACATTTTAAAACTTGAGGGGTTAGGACATAGTGACGCTTTCTGTACATAAAAAATCTAATTATCAAAAATCAATGTAAATAGCTGATTGAAAATTTTTAAATGGGCCAGATTAGTTTTAAATTGCGCATTTATTTACTACAAAGAAAGATGATGAAAATAAAGTCTAGTCTGACAGTTCTAAGCCTGAAAACCATGACAGGAAATTTTCAATCACTAAAATAACATTAACAGCAGGGTTATCATCCATGGCTATTAACTGGCTTTTAATCGATTATTTAGCCAAATGATATTAACCGGATTATTATCATTGCCCAACACTAGGAGGACAGCGTGGGCCTGTCAACAAGTACCAGATCTACAAAATGGTCTACAGATCTAAAGTCTACAAGGCCTACAAAGTCCTCACATTTACAAAATAAGAATCTATCAAAAGGATAAACAAAAAATAAAAACATAATAAAACCAAGTAATATATGATTCCCATTACAACCACTAATAAAGAGATAACTAATTAGCATAGTCTAACCTAACACCCTAAAAAATTATGGTTTATCTAGGAACTGCAGAACTTACTTAGAATTTATTCGAAAGTTCAAAAAAAAAAACATTTTAAAATTACTTTGAACTCAAAATCTCCCCATTTAATTTTTTTTTGGTACTTTGAAAATTTGATAGATTCTTAGATTCTTTAGGTGTCAACTAGTGTTACTAAAAACGGGCATTGCTATCTCTCAATTCTTATAGAACATCTTAACGTTATTAGACTACGTAGGTAAATAAACGTAAAGTGTAATTTACATAGTAAAGAAGCATTGTGCTGCTGTAAGGACGTGTCGAGCCGACAACAGGGAGCCTCCGCAAAGCCGGTAGTATATCGGCGAGAAGTAAAATACCTGCAGACATAAAGGAATTAAAGCTACCGTATCCCACTGGTTGCAATTATATTTTTGGAAAAAGAGGTAGATGGGATTAGTTGTGAAACTCAGTATGATTTATAGGGTTCCGTACCTCAAAAGGAAAAAACGGAACCCTTATAGGATCACTTTGTTGTCCGTCTGTCTGTTTGTTAAGACCACTTTATTTCATCTCGTTCATCAAGTTCATCTCTCTTTATTTTATCTCGGGAACGCGTTGAGGTATCGAGTTGAAATTAAAACTATACCTACCTATACTCAGGTTTACAGTCCCTTGAAGCGGTGAAAAAATCACTTCTAAGTTAACGTTAAAAGAAGATACGGTTGTTTATGCCGCAAAAAACTTATATTTCGACACTATCAAGGGAATCAAAATTTGTAGAGTACCTCCCGTTGACCTAGAATCATGAAATTTGTCAAGAAGCAAGTTCATGTAGCATAAGTAAAGGGAAAAATCAGAAAACAGTAAATTTGTAGCTATAATACAAAAAAAATCTCATGATAAACTATTTATTTACATTTGCCCAAAAACAAAACCGTTTAAAGGCCTACGCAGACCGGGACGGCATGGCAAGGGATTTTGCCGTCAGTCAGCGCACACTAGCCGCTTAGATACCGCGGCATTCCAGCGGCTTCCCCGCTTCTCTACCCCTGCCGCCTCACCCCGCAGTATGTCACAACGAGCGCCGGAGTCCTTGGCATGCCGTTGCCTACCGCAGGACGCCACGGCATCCCGCCGCGGGAGCCCGTGGCGCGTCTTTCAATGCCGTGCAATGAAATCCCTTTCGATGCCGCGACATCATTTTAAAGCATAGCAATTTATGTCGTATTTCTATATCGATACGTTTGAATGTCCATTAGTAAAAATTTAAATCCCTTGCCATGCTGTCCCGGTCTGCGTAGGCCTTTAAAGCAATAGAGTATGGTGGCCATACAACTACTCATAAATTATAATAGTAGATTGTTGCATCGAGCGCAAAGTGAGTTATCAATGAACGAGTGTTATGTTGGTGCACGAGCGCAAGCGCGGGCACTTAATTAACACGAGTGCATTAATTACTGCTGCCGACCATCGACTCGACCATGGCCGGCAGCGACAGGTCACTGTCTACTTCTGAGATGAGGGCACAGCGCGGCTCCTCCCAAGCGGCACACTCTGCCAGCGTATGCCATGCCGTGTCCTCCCAGCAGTCGACGCGTCGCGTCCGGTTCCCTGTTTATGCGACACAGGTACTTCCCGAAGCAACCATGCCCCGAGAGCACTGCGTCACCCGAAACGATAGGGAGCCGTGCCTCCTCCCGAGCCAGCGCTCAAGTACCGGCCGGACCGCCTCGATGGTGCCGAGGTCGGCGGTCAAGACCTCGCGAAGCTGAGAGCGATGCAGCTCCATATGGCGCTGCATCAGCCGCTCGCCTCACGCCCGCGCTTCCTCGCGCCACCGGTACAGCGACGCGAGTACTTTCGCCTCCAGGTCTCAGGGCGGGGATCCAGCTAGTACGCAGGGCGCCTCGTAGGAGATCGTGCGATACCCCCGGACGACTCGGACGGCCATCGCTCTATAGTGGTATGATGAACAGGGTGTAAAGTTCACTCATACTCTATAGAAAAGGGAGGATCCTCCGACCAGACGGGTGTTGTGTCTGGCGGGCAACCGCCCGATGATTCATGTCCATAACCATAACCGCTACATCACTCCCCCCCGGAGACCGGAGGTCCATAGTGGGCTGTGTCTTGTATATATGTGTGTTGTTCCAGTGAGTCGGAACCGATTGCAGCATAGTTCACGGTGAGTCGGAACTGTCTGCGAAGATGTCCCCAGTGAGTCGGGGTGGCGCTGCATTATACTCCAGTGCGTCGGATGTGGTACAGCGCCGGGTTGAGGCTGACTGCTGACGTCGACCAGGAGAGGGTTTCTATGGGTCTGCTTGTGGACCGGCCGAAAGTGCAGTATGCTGTGCCGAGGTTGCTGATGAGGCTGAGGTGATGACCAGGTATGCGCGGTCGCTGCATGCTGGTGGTCAGGATACCCGTTGAAGCCGTGGATGTTGGCTGGCTACCCAGCCAGCCAGCATCCACGGCTTCGCCGCTCTAAAGCCTGCAGGAGTGATGATGATGACGTCACGCTGGAGTAGGTGCACGAAGGTTGCGCTGACGTTCATGTTTGGGGTCACCAGTATAGAGGTATGAGGAACAGGGTGTAAAGCTTACTCATACTCTCTATAAAGGGGAGGATCCTCCGACCAGACGGGTGTTGTGTCTGGCGGGCAACTGCCCAATGATTCATGTCGGGCCGTTGTATCTATGCTAGTTGCGCGGTAAACTCTGCTTGCGCGATGCAGGACTTGCGTGACATCAGTACGACGCGTCACTCACATGTGGCGTTGTAGATACCGCTACAGCTCTCTGCGGCTTTCACAGAATTGAGATGCTACCGGCCGTCAGGTCAATCGCCCAGATCGGGGCACAGGGCTATCGATCGCACGATCCCCACGTAGAGCCGCCTAAAGGCGGCGCTCGGGCCCCCCAGATTGGGAAGCAGCGTTGACAGCACCCAGCCGCGCCCAACAACTTGGGCGCCAGTCGCCGAAAGTGGGGGCCGAAATCCCACCGGCTGTCGAGCACCAATCCCAGGTAATTCATGGTAGACTCGACAGCGATCCGAGCCCCCCCGACCACGATGTGTGAGCCGGGCGGCGGCGCCCGCCAGGAGCCATGAAACACAATGGCCTCCGGCTTGTTGAGGGCCACCTCCAGGCCGTATGCGGCTCGCCACCTTCAGTGACCAGCGTGTCATCAGCATAACACGTCAGGTCCATGCCCGGTTGGAGCTCGCTCCTTAGCACCCGATGTTCCACAGGAGCGGGCCTACGACCGAGCCCTGCGGCACACCGCACGACATGCGGTGCTGGTTTCGCCATCACGTCCCATGTAGGTAACACTCCTCTCCGACAGGATAAGCCCCAACGATGTGGCGGAGGTAAGGAGGCACCCGATGTCACCGCAGTGCCTCCCGAATACAACTCCAGGGTACCCGTGTTGAAGGCGTTGGAGATGTCCAAGGACACCGCCAACATCACTTCGCCCCGGGACACCGCTTCTTCTTCCGCCAGAACTCTCAATGACCTGGATCCTAATCCAGGTCATGGTCATTTGCCGTGGGAAAGTATAGATGGGGGAATCTAAATTTAGAGTATGTCAAAGTTGAGATAGTGGGGATCGAACCCAGGAGTTCAGAACAGGTTCAGTCATGCTTGCGACCACAATATCAACAAGGCTTAAGTTCAGTTGCAAACATTCACAAAATGTATTTGTCGGCGGCATTGCCGTGCCGTGCCGTGCCGGGCCGTGCCGTGCCATGCCGTGCTGTGCTCTAAGCCGATCAAGCCATCGAAAAGTACGTCACTCCACTTCTCCGACCGCCCCGCTTCTCGACTTGTTTTGCTACCAGTATAAAGGAGCGAGCGGCGAAGCGGCGGGGAGACTTGACCATTGGACATCGTACGGACATGTGCTCAGAAACTGTCTCGCGTTCCGTATCTAGTTGTATACGTGTATCTATAGTGTGTGATTTGATAGTGTGATTAATTGTTCATGAAATTATAATCTGATTTGAACTGCAAACCGTTTTTTACCGATTTCACAAAAAGGAGGAGGTACTATGTTAGGATGTTTGTGTTTTTTTTTTTTTTGTATATTTTCTATTGCGCAATAACCAGCACTATCCACTTAGTACGCCCACAGTAATTAAAATAGGCCTGATATTAATGAGACACAATATACCTTTTCCGATATCAAAAGTGGGATTCGTGTGTGTTCATGCGCAAAATCAGACCGCGAAAAGTGAAAGTGATCGTTGACATTTTAAAAAACAAAGTGCAAACTGCGAACGCTTCTTAAATAATCGTGTGGATCTGTTCGAGTTGGACCCAGACAAGCCAGATACGGATGCGCGATCATCGTGCATGTTGTTTTGGGCACAGGCTGTATGCAGAAATACCTTTGCCGAGTGACGCGCCTGTTGCAACTACCGCCATGTTTGAAAAAAGGTCAACGTGCTGGAAATAGTGAACGGCGAGTGCCCTCAGGAACGTTAGAGAATAAAGGTGAGCTGTATTGTTTTATTATGGATTCTGGTGCTGAATGCTCATTAGTAAAAGCGAGTTGTGTCTCCAAATTAAGTGGCAAACGAGTTAGTAACGTTATTATGTTGACTGGTATAGGTCAAACACTGTATTCAGCACAGAACAATTCTTATGACTTAGTGTAACGATTAGCGAGCAAAAATTGAATTATTGGATGTTACTTGCAACTTCTCGCTGTTAGCAACACATATATCCTTCATTTTGTGATATACAGGATTCTCAATCCACTGTTCATTCGCTGTTAGATGCATGCTCGCACCTGAATCAATGTACCAATCATATTTGTTGAATTTGCCATTTAGAAACACCGCACTAAACGCATTACTTTGTTTACGTTGTATTTCTTTCGAATTCGTATTGGTATTATCATTATTTGGACACTGATTCTTGTAATGACCAGGTTGTTTACACCGGTAGCATTTGACATGACTTTTAGCGCCATCATTGACATTTGTTTTCGTTGCGTTCCGTTCGTTCGATTGATGTTTCTGCGCGTTGGTCATAGACGATTTATTATTTTTCTTATGTTGCCATTTCTGCGTACCGCTTGCAAATGCACCACTAACTTCACCGGATTGACCGCTCACTTCCGTTTCCACCATATCCATGAGTTTGGTTCTAATGGCGTCCGTTGTGATTTGTATGCCCGAATGCTCGATCGCCATTATCATGGGCATGAATTTTTCAGGGAGCCCCGCTAACAATAAACAACCAATCCACTCATCACTGATATTAAATCCGGTCCCACTTAACTTTTGTCCTGTTTCGACTATTTGCGTTACGTACGACTGCATGGAAACACAATTTTCTAGGCGAATCGATATCAAATTGCGAAAAAGAGTTATTCTTCGTGTAAATCCTGAATCGTCAAATAATGCCTTTAATTTATTCCATAGCTCCAACGTGGTCTTCACGTCTTTGATGTGTACATATAACGAACTATCTATAGTCATTATTAATTTTGCCTTGGTTCTCGCGTCGTCTGCGGCTTCTATTGTTTTCCCGGTTTCTGGCTTAATGCACTGCAACTTATCCTCCAGGATCAGAAAATTCTCCGCCGCGAAAGTCCACTCGTTGTAGTTCTCCCGCCCTTTTAGCTTGGGAACATTTACTAGGTAGTTCGTTGTCATTCTTGCAAACTTTTATTGCAAATACTGAATAACACTTTGCTAACTATGTTTCACTACTTTTACTCGAGAATTAACTACAAAATTTTAATAAAACTGAATACTTTGGGTGACTGGGCCCATAACCTATAAATCAAACAACGTTATTTCTGTGAGACAGAGCGAACGAATGAATTTTATTCCAGAACATATCTTTCATACAATCGTACAATAGTTCTCAAATAACACTATAGATGGCATTACATCACTAGTATTTTGATATAATACTAACAGAGCCAGCTACAGATTTATTGTCTACCGAATCTGGTGAGTCGTTTTCATTTTGTTTTGACTCGGGGTACTGAGTATTTCTCTGGTAAACCACAGTAAAAACGGTTGCATTGTTAGATATAGCCCAATCTATATAACAATGCAATTTTTAAATAGTTACGAATGATGCCAGTAGTTCATGTACCAGTCGAAGTAGATAGTGATCACAGTGGTGATGAGCAAGCCTACATTATGGGAACCGAACGGGTGGGGTTCTCTATCTGCCGTAGTAAAAAGTGTGTAGTCAATGGTTAATGCACACGGATCCATGCGCTGGATGTGTGAAAGCAATAGAGTGGTTTACTCATGTTTGGTTTCCAGGTGTCTAAGGCTCTTAGTAAAAAGGATTATTGTTGTAATGTGGATAACGATGGTACATGGCTCTGGTTGATGTTTTTTTTGGTCAGTGGGTCATCTTAGGGGCGTACATACAAATACGCTCTATGACCGTGTTCGGAAGATGCCCGAGGGCCAAGTACCAATTGAGATTGTAGACGAAATGGATGAGTTGGCATCACTTTAGTTTGTGTACTCAGGTTTTCAGTTCATTGGGTCCGAGACCGTACCAGAGTATCGTGGGTACGTGGTATACGCGGTAGCTCTGGGTAGTATGGTCGGGTCTAGCCTTGAAGCTAAGACCGTAGAGTCAAGGACGACTCGGCATTCCTGCGGGAAGTGCGTATGTGACAAATGTGTGGGACCATGAATGGGATGCCTGAGGTTTAGTTTTCTTTGACTAACGTAGTGTGGAATCGTTGTACTTGGTCTCGGTAATCTCGAAACTAGATAGTTCAAGTTCTAAGATTAGCCTAATTTTTTTTTGGTTTCTAATTTGAGTGCTTATTGCAAATTGATCGTAAAATAAAACAGATTTTATAGTCGAGCCCCTTTTAATTATCTCATCTGTCATCATCTTCATGGGAGGTTGCGAAAAATGGCAGAAAATCAGAGTATTACTGACAAATTTGAGGAAAGTCAAGTAATAATGTTGTTGATGAAACAGAGCAGAGATTAAGTTGTCTGTATGTGTGATGATAATTTGGATCAGAGGTTCATTTGTAGCTGTGCTGGAACAAGTAGTCCGCGAGTACGTGATAGGCAGTCAATTCTGGTAAATGGGTTTCGTGAGAAACCATAAAGTCCGGGAGTGACTTGGCAATCCGAGAGGGGTGCGCAAATTAATGGTTGAGTAACTGGAAGTTACTAGATAGTATGACACACGTGCACCTTAGTTCTGATTCTTCAGATTTGTTAATCAAATAATGAGTAATGCTGTGAACTCTGAAATTTTTTTTGGTTTGTTCGAATTTTCATTGTGTTTTTGCCTGTACCAAATTCCGTCAGAAGTGACCGAACTATGTGATACTTTGCGGTGTATGTTTGCAGATTATCACACGAGGACGTGTGGGGGCAAGATTGCCGTGTCAGCGAGACTATTCTGAACGCCAGCACTACCCGGCGGCGCTCGACAGACTCTAGCCTGAGTTCGTGTGGAGTCGAGGAGAGCGGTGTAACGAGTCGGCCTTGGCTCTAGCGTGTCACGCTGGGGTCACGGAAGCATCGTACGTAGCAATGTTATCGGCCGATAGCTCTCCAGCTATCGGCCGATAACATTGCTGCCGACCCTCTCCAAGGTGTTCGAAGCACTCCTGCTGCGACATCTCCAGCCTCACATCGCGCCGCGCCCGGAGCAGTTTGGGTTTCGGGCGGAGCATAGCACGACGCTCCAGCTGTCGAGGGTACTGCACCACCTCGCAGCCGCGTTAAACAAAAAGGAATACTCGGTGGCAGTACTCCTCGACTAGGAGAAGGCCTTCGACCGCGTGTGGCACGACGGCCTCGTTTACAAGATGGCCACATCCGACGCGCCCCGTCGCGTTGTTAAAGTGGTCTCTACTTTCCTCTCCAACAGGACTTTCAGGGTGGTGGTCGACGGGGCGCTGTCTAGCGCCCGCCCGGTGCTCGCGGGTGTACCGCAGGGCAGCTGCGTCTCGCCAGCATGTTACTGGCGTTACACCGACGACATCCCCACCACTCCGGACGCTATGCTCGCGCTGTACGCAGATGACGCCGCGTACATTACTACATCGCTCAATGCGAAGTACGCGGCCGTCAAGATGCAGTGCGCGCTCGACAAGCTTCCCGAGTGGCTGTCCAAGTGGCGGCTGTCGGTGAACGTGGGTAAGACGCAGGCGATGGTCACCGGGTCCGCGCCTCTCCCACCACCCTTGAAGCTGCAGGGAGCCGACGTCGCGTGGTCGCCCCGGGTCAAGTACCTAGGGGTCACTATCGACCGTCGGCTCACGATGGGGCCACACGTCCGCTCGGTCGCCGCACGGGGTAGGGTCGCCCGCACCTTGCTCAAGCCAGTGCTCTCGTCTCGCATCCCGGCGCGCGTCAAGTTGGGTGTGTACAAGCTGTACGTACGCCCAATATTGACGTACGCCGCTCCGACATGGTTCACCCTCACGAGCGAGCCGAGCCGAAAGCTACTCCGCGCGCAGGAAAGTCTTGCGCTGCGGACCATAGTAGGCGCGCCTCGTTTCGTGAGGAACGATGTCATCCGGAGGGATCTCGGGATTGAGAGCCTGGATGAGTTTGTGCGGCGCCTCGCGACGGGAATGTTCGCGCGTGCCGACGCATCTGCCTGGCCCCATGTCCAGGACATTGCGCCCTGGCACGCGCGCCCCCCTGACGCGAGACCCTTGCCCCGCGACCTGGTAGCGGACGACGACACCATCGCACCGGACTGGACGCCTCGAGTGAGCCGCATCCAGGTTACACGCGACTCACTCGACTCAACTTAACTGTACCATCTACATACGCTCGTCGCGTAGCGCGTGCTAGGTTAATATAGGCGCGTTGCGCGGCGAAACTCAGACATCCACCACTACACAGACGCCTATACTCACACGCGTACGCGAACGCGGGACGCGATACGCGTAGACACTGGGCGGTGTTACACAGTACAGTCAACAGCAAAAGTAGATGATCAAAATCAGAAATTCAATACTAATGAACGGAGTTCTCGTCAGAACTGTGTGGCGTCGAAGTGATTCAAAAGTATTCTACGTAGTAAGTATTCTAAGTAGTAGTACTTCGACGCCACACAGTTCTGACGCGAACTCCGTTCATTAGTATTAAATTATGATTTTGATCATCTACTTTTGCTGTTGACTGTAAAATACCGCTCACACACACACGACTGCTCCTTAGCCCGGACCGTGGACGGCTAGCTCTGGAAGCGGGGCGGGCGGGAGCAACTCACCTATACTCTGTAGGAGCGTCGAGTCGGCACCTCTGTCGCTGGTCGTCCTCCGCCGGGCCTCCCCCAGGTAACTGGGGGTCTCACCTGGCGGGGACTGACCGCCGAGGTGTCGTGAAGAAAGCGGCGCTGCTTATCAGCGTCGCGGCGCCCTTACAGAGACACAACATGCAACCACTCACATGGGCGCGCGTCATCTACGTGCGCCCAATAATCTTCAGGCCATTGTCGCCGTTCAAATGAGGGGTCCGTATTTACGGGCCACCGTATGGCTTTTCGCGGCCGGGGGGCACAGCCCCGGTACCGCTCGCCACGCCCCCTCACGGGGGCGTCGCGATCTCTACGATTGTGATTTTGCCTCAGTCGAGGAATGAACGCGGCGCAGCTAGCAGGCTCATGACGCCATTCTGCACGCTCCCACACAACGAACATCGTCGCGCCGGCGCGCGCGCACCAGTAAGCCGTGGCGTTGGTAATATCTTCTTTGCACATGTTGAACGCTTTAGTTGCTGCTTCGCTCCATTGAATTATTGTTTTATCGTTTTTCTTTGAGTCGTGTAAGTAGGCGTTTAATTCCTTTTGATGTTCGGCGGCGTTTGGAATGTTTTCTCTATAGAAGTTTATCATTCCTAGGAAACGACGAAGTTCTTGTATGTTCTGAGGCTGTCGGTATTCCGTGATAGCCTTAATCTTCTCATTTGTTGGTTTGATTCCTTCGGTGGATATCGTATAGCCCAGGAAATCAAGTTTTGGTTGTCCGAAAATGCATTTTGAATCGTTTAACTGCAGTCCGTTGTCGTCAACCTCTTGAAAACGTTTTCTAAGTCTCTTCTGTGCTCTTCTTGGGTTTCTGATGCTACCAAAATATCGTCAACAAATGAGAAAACTGGCCGCCCTCGTAAAACATTGTCGATGTGTCGCTGGAATGTCTGACCTGCGTTGCGCAGGCCGAAGCACATTCTTGTGAATTCATACAGGCCGAAAGGTGTAATGACAGCTGATTTCATGATGTCTTCTTCACGATTTCGGACTTGGTAGTAGGCCTTCTTCAAATCGATGATAGAGAAGAATTTCTTCCCCAACAAGGAGTAGGTGAAATCATGCAGTCTTGGTATAGGGTACCGATCGGGAACTGTGACTGCATTCAGTCTCCTGTAGTCGCCACATGCTCTGTATTTGCATCTTTCTTTAGTACCAGGTGTAGTGGACTTGCCCATGGACTGTTTGATGGTCTGCAAATCCCTTGCTCGATCATTGACTGGAACTCTTCCTTTGCTGCCTTGTACTTATGAGGTGGAAGCGGTCTTGCTTTGGCGTACGACGGTGGACCTTTTGTTTCGATGTAATGTTCCACTTGGCTGTGACATAGCTTCAAATTCGGTCGAGTTATATCAGGATACGCAGCAAGCAAGTCATGGTATGGCTGCTGATCGTCAACGGTGTTGATGCTATTGTCGACTGTAGGTGTGACACAACCGACGACGAATAAACTTGTTTGCTTATCGATGAGTCTGCGGCCGTGGATGTCCACTGTGAGTTGATGTTGGTGAAGGCAGTCAGCTCCTAATATTGGTCGACTGACTTCAGCAATCACGAAGTTCCATCTATAGGGTCGACGGAGTCCAAAATTGAGTACCATCGATCGTTCGCCATATGAGGGTATCGATGAACCGTTGGCCGCGTAAAGCTGACTTGTAGGTGCCTGTTTTCTTTTTTGTTGTTGTTGAACTAGAAGTACAGACACGTTCGCGCCAGTGTCGATAAGAAAACGTAGTCCGGTTGACAATTCCTTGATGAACAGACGGTACTTCGTTATTCCGTTGACTTCGGCTCCCGTCGTAGCTGAAGTCGTCTTTAGTTTTCCTGTGTATGTTTATTCTTGTTTTCGAAGTTGCACGGGCTTCGACACCGGTAAGCTTCTTTTCCAAACCTCTTTTGAAAATAACATATGTTCTCTGTATCCTTCCGGGATCTGGAACGCGATCTGGATCCGAACCTGCTTCGGTATGGTCGACGGTAGTGGCTACGTGATCTATCGATCTTCAACTCCGCTACTTCACGAGATAGTGACTCGATCATATTGATAAGTTTGTCTTCTATTGTTGATGTTGAAGCTTGATGCGAACTTTTGCTGCCGTGGCTACAGGAACAAACAGAGTTGATTTCCTTCGCTTGTTCGTCCATTTTGTCTGCCATTGCCGCTAGCGAATCCAAGTTCGATTCCATGCTAACGGAAAGTACCGCGCGCGTCGATAAGGGGAGATGACTCATCCATAACATCCGCAGTGTTTCGTCTGGTAATTTGTTCCGTGGCAGATCTCGCATACGCCGCAGTAGCTGTGATAGACGTTGATCTCCGAGTTCCACCTCATTGAGTAGCTTCTGTAGTTGTTTATTTTCTGACTCCTCGTAGACTGAAAGTAATCGCTTCTTAAGTTGTTCGTATCTTTCAGTGTTGGGCGGTGACATAATAATGTCACTTATTTGTTCCACGTCGATCTTCTCTAACTGCGCGACTGCGAGACCAAACTTGCTTTCGTCGCCGGGCTTCTGATTAGCGACCATTGTTTCAAATTGCGCGAACCATAGTCTTGGTTTATCACGCAAGAACTGAGGTATCCGGGCCTTCACGGAGACAACTTCAACGTCTTCGCTGCTAAGTACTAGCTTCGGCGATTCTTCCTGCATGGTTCTGTTCGGGGTCACCACTTTGGTAGCTATTGTTAGGTACAAATGAAACTCGATTGTATGGTAATAAATCCACCGTTTATTTTCTTATGTACTACTTATGTGCTAAAAATACAATGTACAATTAGTGGTTGGCCTAACCCTTTATACAAATTTGTGAAAACACCAATCGCAGACAAGCTACCCAAAACTCAAAATGTTTTGGATTCGAGACCATCGCGCGCAGAGTATAAAAGCGCCCCCTCCATTAATTTTGCCTCAGTCGAGGAATGAACGCGGCGCAGCTAGCAGGCTCATGACGCCATTCTGCACGCTCCCACACAACGAACATCGTCGCGCCGGCGCGCGCGCACCAGTAAGCCGCGGGGCTCCGTGGCGGCCGGACGTATGTTTGTAGGCCACTACACATCTTCGATTCCATCATTTTGTCTTCGGAACAAAGATGGATATCCTACTTGGAAATTTAAGATGAGAAATTACCTTTTACACGAGGACTTGTGGGTGACAATTAGTGGTTATCCGGATGGTGACACGACCCCTGCTTCGATCAAGGTACGCAACGACGAGAGAGCTCTTGCAAAAATTTGCTTAACAGTTGACGGTGCAGCTATTACTCACGTTAGATGTGCGAAAACTGCAGCCGAAGCATGGAAATATTTGCAACAGGCGTTTGAAGATAAGGGAATGGGAAGAAAACTAGCCTTGGAACGAAAACTGTACAGGTTGAGTCTGTCAGATTTCGGTAATACTGAACTATACATTAATACAGTTTTATCAACCGCACAGGATCTTGCGGATATTGATGTAGTCATAGAGGACAGGTCTATTGCTGCTATACTTTTGGGAGGTCTCACTCCAAAATATGAACCTCTCATTATGGCGCAAGAAAATTGTAATGTTGACGTGACTAGTGACTTAGTAAAGACGAAACTGCTGAATGAGATGTCTAAAGATGCAGCTACGAGTATATCTATAGGTTCCGCCTTTCATGCGAAGAAGAAGCCTAAATCCAAGAAGAAGGAAATAGTCTGCTACGAGTGTAAAGTACCTGGTCATAAGAGACCTGACTGTCCGCTGAGAAACAAGGAGAAAGGCAATACGGAGACAGCTACCAACACCACATTTACAGCTCTCAATACTTTTGCAAGCAAGCAGGTTTTTTACGTAGATTCTGGTTGTACTAAACACATGAGTTTTAGACGAGATTGGCTTCAGAACATTACGACACAGAACAACGGTAATATTACTGTCGCAAATGGAGAGCAGATTAAATGCTGCGGCATAGGAGACATTTCTATAAATACACCCGAGAATGTAATCAACAAGATCAGCGATGCTGCTTTTGTCCCCGACTTAAAAGCAAACTTATTGTCTGTGCAGAAAGCTGTTGATAAGGGTTTTGTTTGTCTTTTTGATAAAAATGGATGTAACTTTTATAAATCTAATAATTTTCATTTTACAGGTGGTTCGGTATTTTATGCCTCGCCCTGTGGTGGACTGTACGTTTTAGATGGTACTGTTAATGTTCCCGATAATGTAGCAAGTAATCATTTGACGCAGGACGTGCACTCTGACTGTCAGAATATTAGATACAAACTCTGGCATAAGAGGCTAAGACATTTGTGTCGTATAGGCATGCATGACCCAACTGAAGAATCACGAGGTAGGTGTAAAGTTTAGTAATAGATAAAAGCAGTTGTATCGCTTGTGTGGAAGGAAAACAGGCAAGGAAACCTTTTAAGAAGGTAGCATATAATAGAGCTACTTCTCCTTTAGAACTGATACATATGGATTTATTGGGACCTGTGTCTACAACCTCTTTTCAGGGGAATAGGTTTATGTTAACCATTGTTGATGATTATACAAGGAAGGTATTTGGCTACTTTATTTCTTCCAAGACAGAGGTTAAAGATAAATTTAGTATTTTCCAAACCTTTGTTGAAAATCAACTAGATAAGAAAATTAAAGCAGTTAGGACTGACGGCGGTAAGGAGTTCGTTAATAGAGAATTCGATGATTATCTTGCCTCTAAAGGTATCCAACATCAAACGACGGCGCCGTACAGCTCTCAACAAGTGGGATTAGCTGAACGTTCCCACCGCTCAATTACAGAGAAGGCATTGTTATTGTTATCAGAAAGCTCACTGCCTAAAGCATTCTGGGAAGATGCTTTCCAAGTTGCCGTATACCTGAAAAATAGGTCTCCTCACAGAGCCTTAGGTGGTCAAATTCCCGAGGACAGGTGGTGTGGTTGTAGAAATGACCTCAGTCATTTGAAAGTGTTTGGATGCAGAGCAGTTGTACATAGGTATACCTTCATGTCACAGGAAAAAGTTAGACGTAAAGGCAAAGGAAGCGATTTTTGTCGGTTATTCAGAAAATCCACGAAAAGTGATTACGTCCAGAGATGCAACCTTTTTTGAAAATTGCTTTACAGGGTTGAAAGAGAAGAGGCAGTCTGAGCCAGTGGTACAGTCAGATTCCATATTGTTATTTGAAAATAAGGAACCTGTACATGACGATTGTCAATTTTTCGATTGTGTTGAGAGTACCGATCCTATAGATGAGCCAACTGCACGGTTAAATGTAGAAAGTGCAGAAGAATCAGCAAATATGAGAGAACCAGAACCATTCTTTGAGCTGAGACTTCCAAGTGTCGATGAAGAGACACCCAGTTTGGTAGAGGAGAAGAGGTACCCCACAAGAAACAGAAAACCACCAGATTTTCTTTCTTATAATGTGTCGGCAGATGATGCAAATGAATCTACGATATATTATGAAGCTACTCATGGTGATGATGCTGATAAGTGGCACCATGCGATGGCTGATGAGTACAACTCTCTAATAAAACTCCACACATGGGAACTAATAGATAGACCAAACAAAAAGGTACATACCATGTAAATGGGTTTATAAACTTAAAAAGGACGCTTATGGTAACGTCACTAAATATAAAGCCAGACTCGTCGTCAAAGGTTTTAATCAAGTTAAAGGCGTAGACTACGACGAGACTTTTGCGCCGCCGCACCTTGTTTGCTTTAGCTGCAGAGATGGGCTTAAGAATGAAACACTTAGACGTTGATACCGCGTTCCTTAACGGCATCTTAGAAGAAGAAGTTTTTATGGAGCAACCCCTTGGCTTCAAGGCAAAAGGCAAGGAAAACAAGATTTGTTTGTTGCGTAAGTCCTTGTGCGGCCTTAAACAGGCGCCAAGAGCTTGGAACAAAAAGTTGAACGAAACGCTTATTTTTATTAAAATAGGTTTTACAGGAACTCCTTCTGAGCCTTGCGTATATATGAAACTTTTTAGTGAAGAACTCGTAATATTAGGTATTTTTGTCGATGATATAATCGTTTTCTATAAATCTGAATTGACATTTGACATTGTCAAAAAGGATTTGTCGAAATATTTTTCTCTGAAAGATCTTGGATTATTAAAATGTTGTTTAGGTTTACAAATTGAATATGATTCCGAGAGTATAAAAGTAAATCAGAGAAATTATATTTTATCGTTACTGGATCAGTTTAATATGAAAGACTGCAAGACAGTGGATAATCCTTTGGTTAAACAGAATATGGAAAGAAGAACTGATTGACAAGTTGGAGAGTCTTATCCTTATCAGAATTTAATAGGACTAATGTACCTTTCGGTAAACTCTAGGCCCGATATCGCCTACGCTACGAGCTACTTAAGTCAGTATAATACGTGTTATACAAAGGAACACTGGAATGCTGCTAAAAGGGTTCTGCAGTACATAAAAGGTACTCTAAACTATTCATTGGTTTACAGGAGAAGCGGAAAACCCTTAAAAGGCTATTGTGACGCTGACTGGGCAAACTGCACGATAGATAGGTCATATACTGGGTACGCCTTCAAGTTGAGTGGAGGTCTTGTATCCTGGGAGTCCAAAAAGCAACCTACTGTTGCCTTATCCTCGGCGGAAGCAGAGTATATGGCACTAGCGTCTGCCACGAAGGAAGCGTGTTACTTGCGTAGATTTATCTATGAGATAACAGGTAAACTTTCATCAGTTAACTTAGCTTCTGACAGTCAGAGTGCCATTAATCTCGTTCGAAATCCCGTACACCACAGCAGGACGAAACATATTGATACCCGTTTTCACTTTATAGGGATAAAGTATCAGCTATCGTAATAATGTTAGACTATGTGAAAACAAGTTATATGCCTGCTGATGTGCTAACAAAGCCACTAGGGCCTATATTACACAAACAATGTATAATTAGCTTAGGTCTAGAAACTTAATTTTATTATTTTTGTTATTTTTTTCTGTTTGTGTGTTTGTCTTGCACAACTTCGATTAAGGGCGGCTGTTGTAGATTAACCTCTGTTGTACAGATTTGTTTCTTTTTTGATAGTTATACTTTTTCTTCCGCTTATTTGCTTAGTTACTTAAAATAAACATTCCTGTCAAAGAACATCTTTTTCTAACTCTTATTCTACAAATAATAATATTTAATAGTTTTCCAACGTTTAAAACCAAATATTACAACACGAGCCAGTGTACGTTACCCCAGCAAGAAAGTGTCTCCTAGAATTATATGACTAGAACGTATAATTGGTGCCTTATCTGCTGTAGATGTGCCCCACATAAAAAATGTGTGCCCCCTGTCGTTTTGGAAAAAAACGATTCTTGCTGGGGTAACGTTTTTTCTAGCAGGAAAATTCTAAACGAATAATCGGAGAGAGAAAAATTGTGCATGGCCAGAGAGCTTATATGTGTGCCAAAATGTGCCCCCAAAAATAAAATCTGTGCCCCTTCAGGTTTTCGAGATATTGCATTTCCTGCTGGAGTAACGTTTTGATGAATCGCATATCTCTAAAACCATTGCATGTGCCCCTGTAGAATAAACATACACGAGTAGCTCTTAATGTGTGCCCCTAAGTGCCCCAATTAGATTTAAGAAAATATTTATAGTTTTCAAGTTATCGCGGTTTTATGAAAACCCGAAAAAACATCGCAGCGCCTAAATGAGACAAGGCATAAGTTCGCTGAAAACTGTATTCGGTCCTTCTTGATGCTAATAATAACTATACAAAGTTTCAAAACTGTTCATTCATGCGTTTTTGAATAATCTTGCTAAAAGTCAAAACGATGGTGTCATAACTTTGACTGCAAAATACAAGGAACCGGCTCAATTCCAGATGTGTATGTGTAAACCAAAATCTTGTGCCTTTAGTCAAAAATATATGGTGAAAATATTCAGCTTGGAATGTTTCGCATATTAACAAAAAACCAAAATATGTAAGCAACGGCTGGTTATCCGACCAAATTCCAATGACTACCGACTGATTCATACATATCGATGACCTTCTTTATTGGACGTATTATACCTAAGCTGTTGTCCGTACAGTCGCGTTCAAAGTTTTGGGGGCTAATTAAAAAATATATTAAATGCACCTTGTGACTATATTAAATGAAACAGCTTGTTGATGTGGAAATTATTATTTTTATTCCTTTAATTTTAATTCTTAAAGTAATTATTGCATCAAATCACAGATCAAATTTCCTACCTATAAATATTAGAAATTATTTGCACGTTGTGTAGTCATTATTATTTAAATCACAGATCAGTTTTTCATCTAAGTATAACATATAATTAGGAAATTCGCATCACAAAAAATCACAAAAAAAAAAATGAAATGAAATTGAAATGAAATTGTTTATTGTAATAGGTAATTGATTTACATAAATATTTACAAAATAGGGCCTTAAACTAGATGTAGGTAAAAATAATTGGATTATACCTGAACTAGGAATAAACCTGTACCTCAGGTATCTCACTCAAGTGCTTACATGTAAGTTTTAAGTATCTAAAATTCCTTAAACAAATAGTAAATAATTTATCTACTATAAATTATAGTTATATTCTAATTGACAGATATAACGCTACCTCTTTGCATCATCGTAAGACATTTTTGCAACCATGTACTATTTTTTTTTTTTTTTTTGGTATAAGTATAATATTGTGTAAAAAATATTAAATTTTAAATCACAGATAAATAATTTTCTTACGAGTGATTTGCTTATACATAGATTCAGATAAAGTGTGATAATTAGTAAACCGTATAAAGATAATATAACTGTAAACATCGAATGTGCACAAATTATCTGATGGTATATGGGTATTTTCCTACGCCTAGCACTGGCCTGCAAATTGCAAAAAACGCAAGAAATTTTGAATTTCCCGGCTGGTTCTTTTTAGGCTACTTCTTTTTAGTAGTAGGTATTCATCACACATTTCATGAACTATATTTTTTTTAAACATCGGGACTAATCAAATTTTGGGTCAAAGACCTGGCAAATGGCAAATATCTGGATATTTGCCATATCTTTCGTTTACACATAAATTACTGGATGTATTTTAATGAAATTTAGAATGGAGAAGATAGCTAACCTTGGAATAGCACATAAGGTACTATTTATAATGTACTTATTCATGTGTAAGGTTATAGAAACAGCTAGTAGAATATAATCCAATAACAACTTTATTTTATTACTTATTACTTTTCTACTTCAGTGTACTCAGGCACAACACGTGTCAACCGGTTAGTGAGTAAAGTAAAGAAGGTCATCGATATGTATGAATATCCATATTGTACTTTTCTGTATGTATCCATAGAAAGTTGTTTCCGTTAATGTATGTTTCTTGGCTCATGTAGTGTTTGATGTTGTTGTGAATGTATACTGACACTCCTCCGCCTCTTCTGTTTGTTCTAATATTATAATAGTGTGAATAGTTAGGAATTTCCATATTAGTTGCTTCTTCCTCAGATTTGATCCAGGTTTCTGTCAAAAGTACAGCATGTATTTGTACACTGAGCGATTTTAAGACGGATTTTAGCTCATCCAATTTCCCGGGTTTTACAATACTTCTAATGTTACAGTAGAAAAAATTAAAGGAACATCTTTCCGTCTCGAGATCATCATAATTCTGTAATATTTGGTATGTAATTTTATCTTTGCTCTTAGTATTAATAGATTGTGTTAGATCTCTTAGTTTTTTGTAACCGTTACTATTTTCGGAACGCCTTTAACGTATTTTATTTTGAGATTATCTTCTCCTAGTCTTTGTCTGTTCAAAAGCTCGTCCCGTAATAAAATTGTTTCATTCGTGCTTGTTGGATAGGGGTTTTGTCTGAGAAAATTTTAATTTGTTCATCAAGTATATTGCCTCTATTCTGGAGGATTTCTCTAGGTTCTGCTGCTGACATAAAGCATACCTTTAGGGCGCGGCTAATATCCGGGTTGTATTTTCCAAATCTCATAACTTTTATGGGCTGCGGCTCAGTTTTCATTACCGATTGTAGTATCTTAATACATTCTCTATTATCGTATGCCCGTGCCTCTTCAAAGTTTTTTTCCTCAATTTCTATAATACCAGTGATTATGACATTTTTTTCTCTTTCCGTGCGTTCCTGAATCTCCTGAAGAAGACTTTCTTCCGATTGGACCATATTAGTTGAAGTATGTGGAACGGTTTCCCTTTTTAGCTGTTCGAGATCATTCTGCAAGCTTTTAATCTTGTCATTGGTCTCAAGACTTTTGCTTTTTAAGTCAGAAACTTCACTGATAATTTTTTTGTGCTCCAGAACAAGGTGGTCAGCAGTGGCTTGAAGTTGCTTATGAAATATATATTTTTTTTTTGGGGGTTCTTTACTAGAAATCCTGAAATATGTATTTTATTATTTATTACAAGGAGTCCCTATATCAATTTTCAGAATTCTAGCATCAAAATTTGCGGAAGTCTCGTACTAACTTTCATCCCCTAGTTTAAGGGGTTGGAGGGTAAAAGTTACAAGTTTTAGAATTGTTTTGTTGTTTGTGTACTATTACTAGCTTAAATACCAAATTTCAGCTTTCTAGGACTTCAGGAAGAACCTTAGAATATTGATGATCATCAGTGAGTCAGTGATCAGTGACGAAATCGGGGTATTTTAGATATCAATAAAATCTAAAGTATAAGAGCTATGCAATTGAAACCAAACCCTTAACATAGAACATAGAAGCGCTGCAATGTTTTTTCGGGTTTTCATAAAACCGCGATAACTTGAAAACTATAAATATTTTCTTAAATCTAATTGGGGCACTAAGGGGCACACATTAAGAGCTACTCGTGTATGTTTATTCTACAGGGGCACATGCAATGGTTTTAGAGATATACGATTCATCAAAACGTTACTCCAGCAGGAAATGCAATATCTCGAAAACCTGAAGGGGCACAGATTTTATTTTTGGGGGCACCTTTTGGCACACATATAAGCTCTCTGGCCATGAACAATTTTTCTCTCTCCGATCATTCGTTTAGAATTTTCCTGCTAGAAAAACGTTACCCCAGCAAGAATCGTTTTTTCCGTTTTTTTTTTTCGAAAACGACAGGGGGCACAGATTTTTTATGTGGGGGCACATTTACAGCAGATAAGGCACCAATTATACATTCTACTCATATTACTCTAGGAGACACTTTCTTGCTGGGGTAACGTACACCACGAGCCATATGTGGTCTCGTCTTGGCAACATTTTACATGAAAACGTTTTTGGTGGGATTTCACATCTTTTTGAAAGTTGCTTATGAAATATATTTTTTTTTGGGGGTTCTTTACTAGAAATCCTGAAATATGTATTTTATTATTTATTACGAGGAGTCCCTATATCAATTTTCAGAACTCTAGCATCAAAATTTGCGGAAGTCTCGTACTAACTTTCATCCCCTAGTTTAAGGGGTTGGAGGGTAAAAGTTCCAAGTTTTAGAATTGTTTTGTTGTTTGTGTACTATTACTAGCTTAAATACCAAATTTTAGCTTTCTAGGACTTCAGGAAGAACCTTAGAATATATTATTGATCATCAGTGAGTCGGTGATCAGTGACGAAATCGGGGTATTTTAGATATCAATAAAATCTTAAGTATAAGAGCTATGCAATTGAAACTTTATAGGTTTAATAAGTCAAGCACTGACATCATATCCCGAAAATTTTGTTTATCTGGTATAATCCAAACCCAAGTTATGAAGGTTCAAAAATACGACGAAGTGCTTCGAGAAAAGGTAGGTAGCGCTTCGCTTGGCTCGTCTTGGCGGGGGCACTCCCGTGCCCCCAGATTCCGGACTAGCCAAAATTCTGAAGGGTATGCATTAAAAAAAAAAAAACCGGACCAGAATTTGTTGATCTGAAGGGATTGTAGCCGGACTGAACTTGTTAATCTGAAGGGTCAATAAAGACCGGTCCAGAACTTGTTAATGTGAAGGGTCATTGAAGACCGGTCCACAACTAATTCTTACCAGTCTGTCAATAGGGTTTAGATAAACCGGTCTAGATTGTAAAGTACGATTTTTGGTCAGGATAATCGAACGATTTATGCTTATTACAGATGTATGAAGTATAAGCGTACGAGGACGTCCGCAAGTCAGTATGGCCGTGTCGGCGGCATTGCCGTGCCGTGCCGTACCGGGCCGTGCCGTGCCGTGCCGTGCCGTGCCGTGCCGTGCTCTAAGCCGATCAAGCCATCGACAAGTACGTCACTCCACTTCTCCGACCGCCCCGCTTCTCGACTTGTTTTGCTACCAGTATAAAGGAGCGAGCGTCGAAGCGGCGGGGAGACTTGACCATTGGACATCGTACAGACAACATGTGCTCAGACACTGTCTCGCGTTCCGTATCTGGTTGTATCGTGTATCTATAGTGTGTGATTTGTTATTGTGATTAATTGTTCATGAAATTATAATCTGATTTGAACTGCAAACCGTTTTTCTATTGCGCAATAACCAGCACTACCCACTTAGTACGCCCACAGTAATTAAAATAGGCCTGATATTAATGAGACACAATATACCTTTCCGATATATTTATTTATTTAAACTTTATGCACAATTAAAAAAATACTGTACAACGGCGGACTTAATGCCTGAAGCATTTTCTACGACTCAACCTTTTTTTTTTTGGGCGGAGAATCATCAAATGACCCCTCCCGCTCTGTGCGGAGCGGAAAGGAATTTACTCTTACTGACTAAGACCTACCCGTGTTCCTTCAGTTGCCTGTGCCAGGGGCCACGGTATCTCTTTCTAACAACCCGCGACCCTGGCAGGCATCGGCCCTAGCGGACCCCGTCAGTTAGTGCTGACATCTCTTTGAGGCGCGCGTGAAACACAACGCGCCGTCGACCCGGGCCTGGTTGGCCGGGAATCGGCTATTGATTCCCGACGCCCGGGGCGTCTCCTGCGGCGGCTAGGGGCGTAAGAGCGTAAAGATTGCCTCTCCCTCACGCGCTCCGCCTCCTCCTTCGCGAGCATTACTGCTTCGCAGAAGGAGGCGACAGCCTCCCGTGCACTCTCGCTCCGTACCATGGCCTGGACTAGGGCCGGACGCGAGAGATCGCCGCCGCCGATCGCCGCTATGAGGATACGGCGGTGCTCTGCCCAAGCTGGGCAGATCTCCACCGTATGCTCCACCGTGTCCTCCGAGCGATCCACACAATGGTGACACCCGGGCGTTTCCTCCCGCCTTATTCTGAACAGGAACTTCCCGAAGCAGCCGTGCCCGGTGAGGACCTGTGTTGGGCGGAAGGTGGGAACGCCGTGGTGCTTCTCTAGCCACTCCTCAAAGACGGGACTTATCGCCGCAATTGTGGCGTGCCCAGCACTGGGTTGCGACAGTCGCAATGAGATCCCGCCGGAGCTCTGTCCGCTGTGCCGCGATTTCTCCCGGCAGCGGAGATACGCCCCGGCGTTTTGCCTCCTAACGCCACTCCCATATGTGGGCGAGGACTTTTGCCTCCAGATCCCATGGCGGCAATCCGGCAAGGAGGCTGCCTCCCCGGAGACCGTGCGGTATCGCCGGACTAGCCGGACGGCCATGGCCCTCTGGGACGCGTTCAACCGCCGGGCTGGTCGCCGCCTCAATAAACGCGCCCACACCGGTGCCCCGTAAACGGCAATGGACCGCATGACCCCCGCGTAGAGCTTCCGGCAGGAGGCGTTTGGACCCCCTAGATTGGGCAGGAGCCGGTTCATGGCAGCCCCGGCCCACTCCAGTCTGGGAGCCAAACGTCTGAAATGCTCCACGAAATTCCACTGGCTGTCGAGGACAAGTCCCAGGTATTTCATCGTCGACTCGACGCCGATGTGAACCCCTCCTACCGTTATTTGGGAACCCGACGGTTGCGCGTTCCGAGGGCCATGAAAACACATGGCCACGGACTTGTGCAGGGCCTCCTCGAGTCCCAGTTGCCGAATCCTTTCAACGACTGTCGCAACCCTGCGTGTCGCTAGTTCCGCCGCCACCTGGTGCGACCTCCCCTGCGCCAGGACCAGCGTGTCGTCAGCGTAGCAAACTACGCTGACGCCGCTAGGGAGGTCGGCACGCAGCACCCAGTCGTACCCGATGTCCCACAGATGCGGCCCCAGGACCGATCCCTGTGGGACACCGCACGACATCTCCTCTCCTCTCATCTCTCATCTCGATTCCACTCTCCCTGATGACCGGGGTAGATGACGGCCCTGTCCGTCAGATAGGCCTCGACCACGCGACAGAGGTAGGTCGGCCGATCCGGTGATATCAGAATGCCACCACTACCAGTCAACCTTAGGGTGATGCTGATGCAGAGACAAAATATGGCAGGTAAATATACGGGATAAATAGCTAGGAAATTACTATAAAATACAAAAATAAAATACTAATACATAGAAAATCGCAAAATAAATTACATTTTCTTGTTTTTTGAGTTCTGCTTTTCTATTCGTTTTTTTCCATCTGTTCCACTTACCTGCACGACGAATGGGTATTTCTCTATGACGGTAGGAGTCCCGCCAATAATACCGTTTTCGATATTCGGCTTCGGCAGATCCTCGGTGATTATGTCGTCCGTCAGTTCCGCATTGCCTACAAAACAACAAAAAATTTCCTAATTGCGGTTCACATCCACAACTCTTCTAGCATAATAAACTTATAACGTTCCAACTGCTGGGACACAAGAATCTTCTCTGTGAGAGAACCTGCACAGTGCAGGTTGATATATATGTCACAAGTCGTCGATTTTTTTATTCTAGGACATGCCGGTTGCCTTACGATGTTTTCCTTCACCGGTTCCGTACGTCCTAATGAAATACGGAACCCTTATAGGATCACTCGTGTGTCTGTCTGTCTGTGACGGCCAATTTGCTCCGAATCTCCTGGATTGATCAATTTGAAATTTGGTACACATACATATGAATTTCTGTGACCCAAACAAGGACGTGGAACATAAAAAAAAAAATTAAATATGGGGGTCACTTTTGAGGGGCAAACTAGAAAATTAAAAACAATAGTTTTGCAAACTTTACCATAGGACATATCAAATGAAAGGGATTGCTGTAAGGGACAAAGGGATTGTATTTCGTTTTTACTTCTTTCATAATGTATGGCTTGGCCGTTCCACTGAACTATTGAATGACACAACAGTCATTAAAGACTAGTGACGGAATTTCTTACCATAAGCCCATAGGAGTGTCGGCGACGGAAATGGCCATTTTGATGTAAGGTTTGTGGAGTTAATCCTTGTGTAGTTAGGGGCTTGCCTCTGCATTAGATGTGATAACTTTTCAACAGTGAAAGCGTAATGTAAGTCTTGGTGTGTATTTACTTGCGATGTCATGCCGACATACTGCTTGTGATAGCTAGTCCGTGTATATCATTTATGGTGCTAAGGATACTACTACTTTTTCACCATCATCCTTGCGAGCTTAGACAGGTCTTCTTTTGAAACATACCTCGTCATCTGCCTAGCCTTTCCCCAACTATGTTGGGGTCGACGTCCAGTCGAACCGGATGCAGCTGAATACCAGTATGTTACATGGAGCGACTGCCTATCTAACCTCCATAACCCAGTTACTGGGTAATACGATACCCCTTGGTAAGACTGGTTGTCAGATTTTCGGGCTTCTGACGACCTGTAACGACTGTCAAAGATCCACGAATGACAGCCGGGACCAACGGCTTAACGTGCTTTCCGGGGCACGGAGGGGTCTCGGTATGTAAAGATCATCATCCACAGACCAACCGCGGCAAGCGTAGCTTAACCTGATCGATCGACCTGTGAGGCTGTTATTATTTAACCACGGGCCCCTAGTTAACATACCAAATAAAAATATAAATTCTCACTTACAGCTTGCGGCGACTGCTATAAAAATTAGAGCAGCACCCCACATGTCTGTCCGTTTCTCCCACACTGTCAAACTTGTCCTAGACGTTGATACAGACTTTAATAAAGTTATAAAACACTTTATCAAAAGCGGTTCTGCGAGAAATCTCAGGACTAACAGTCGACCAAAAAATGCATACGTACGAAATTTTAGATTTATAAAAAATCTAGTAGCCGAATGCCCTAATCGGGTTGGCAACTGAAACAAATGAGATTGCGCATAATCGACTTGGTTTCAAACGACAGGTGAATATTGAAATTGAAGGAGTTGTGGATGACGTGGAGATGTAGAGGTGAAAGAAATTTCTGAACAATTAATTTTCCAACGGATTTTTTATTGTAAATTGTAGTGATGTTGTCATACATCGCATATACAGCCATAAGGTTACTAGTGTCCTTTCACGATGACGACCAATAAAAGAAAAACCGGGCAAGAGCGAGTCGGACTCGCGCACCGAGGGTTCCGTACCATCATGTTTTTAAATTTTCATCGGGGAGGCCTATATTCGTCAGAGAATTTTAACACCGTGCACTGCGGTTACAGTTTTATGTCAGCGCCATCTCTTGACCGATAGTGGAACTAATGTAATTTTTGTTGACGATTTCTGAAAGTGTGCTATTTAGAGACTTCTTTTTATTTTTCCTGTAATCTTTACATAAACTTCTATCACATAGAATTATTTCAGATTTTTCTCTTTGCAAACTTCGGAGATAAGGGGGGGGCGGAATTTTTTTTAATTTTTCATCAAGTCGAAAACTATGCGGCCTAAAAAAAATGAAAAAATGTTTCGGAATGTGCAAACTGTGCTCTTTCATATGATACCCCACAGGCCACATGCCCTAGTAGCCCCACTTCGAATTTTCCAGACCCCCTTCAGATCCTGTTGCAAAAAATATACATATAGTTTTATTTCTTTCTTATTTGCAAAATAGTTGGGCAAACATCTTCTAAAACTATTCCAAATTTCAAGTTGATAGCATTAGTAGTTCTTGAGATATCCAGCTATGACAGACAGACAGACTTAGTCTCACCATAAGGGTTCCGTTTTTACCATTTTGGTACGGAACCCTAAAAAGCACTAGTGAAGAAAAAAAAAATATATTTGTTAGGAAAGCTTCGTTCCGAAACATGTACAGTCACGAGCACCAATATGTCAACACTTGGCAACTTTAAATTGCGATTTTTTCACGAAATAACAAATGCAACGTTGAAATACGATACTTTACATATTATTATAAAATTTCATTTAAAAATAAAGGAGAAAATTGACTTTGAATAAAGCCAAGTGTATACATACTTTTGCTCGTGACTGTACAGTGGGGTTCATAAGTCGATTAGCAATCTGGCAAAGCAATAGATTGACGCTTCGGTTCGACTTACGAAGTTACGACCATAATCTATAAGTTTTTTCTATACTATAGACATGCACACACACTCACTTTAGTTCGATAATAATTAATCATTAGTTTTTTGTCTCGTTCGTATTGTCATAACTTGGCGACGTCAGACATGGAATTACTGGGTCACCCCGAATTATAGCCCCGACCTTGCGAATTATATTTATTTCCGAAAATGAATAAAAACTTCGAGGAAACGTTCTATGGACGGGGAAGCTGTGGCTGCGTTTCAAAATGCCGTCGAAGAGACCCCAAGGACGAGTGGGCAATGTGCTTTTCTCAGTGATTCCATCGGATGCAGCGATGTATTGATGTAAATGGACACTATTCTGAAAAGATATAATAAAAATAATAACTTGCTAATTTAGTCAGTTTTTTATTTTCTAAGAACTTTCAGTGTCACCCTCGTATATAGATGAATGCTCCAATACTTTCGACATAACGGCGGATCATGCTAAGCTATTTAAGGTAGTATAGTATATAACTGTCCAATACGATTCATATGTTATCCTTTTATGATTCTGCCAAACGAATAGTACTCACACTTCACTCACTCCCCACACGTAAATGCTGGCACAGATTAGGTCGGGCCACAGCGCAACGCAACGACCTAAACGCAAAAAACGCAAGTTTTAGGAACCATAAAAGTATTTTTTTTTTTTTTTTTTTTTTTTTAATTATATAATAATATTCCACAACTATCACACAACGCCGTCTAGTCTCAAGCTAAGCAGAGCTTGTGTTATGAGTACTAGACAACTGATAAACATACTTATATATTTCTAAATACATACATATATAGATAAATTACACCCAGACACAGAACAAATGATCATGCTCATCACACAAACATTTGTCCTGGGTGGGAATCGAACCCACGACCTCCGGCATAGCAGTCATAGTCACTGACCACTAGACCAACAGGCCAGCCAAATATGATCGACTACAGTAAACAAAATCAGAAAAATATATGATATTCTTCAGGATATATGCTAGGTACATAGTGTGTTGAATACATAATAGGTACAACTAAATTGATACGATAGAAAAAAATCATGAAGATACTTACCTCTAAAAACTTTCTTTTTACAATAAAAACCATACTAATATACATATAATCATTCTGATTTTTTGTCAGATTATTCTACAAGCAACATACTAAAATACTACCTTGTGTTTTAATTTTTTAGTCCAAACAATAGATTTTTTGTAATTAAATAATTGCTTCATATTTTGCAATAAATTACCAGCGTTGTGTTACCGCGCTTCTCTTTCTTTCTATGCAGTCCGACAGTGACCGCGCTTTATTTAAGATAAGATATTATTTTATTTGTCCAAAACATGAGTATACACACACATAGCATGCAAGATGTTACATCAAATTATAATTATGACAGTCATGTTTTGCCTGAACGGCGTACAAATATAAGATGTCGGACGCTACACAGCATCAATTGATTTTAAAATTCGTCCATTACACACAGCAATTAATATAGCAATCCATTTTAGACACGGAATAGAAAAAACGAGTGGAAGTGCCCTTAGACTTCCTTAGTACGGGAACCAGTGTCGCCAAACTCACACAATTGCAAATTAAAATAAACATTTCAATACACAGAAAACGATGATATAATTGGCTACTAAATATAAATGCAACTTTGGCGAATAGTTTATTTATTGTTGTTCAAAATTAAGTCTTATTACAACTACTGAATGTTGTTTTTATTTTACATGTCAAAATCAATGAAGTACATTTTTCCATGTATCAATCAAATTCGAGCAATCCCCAACGAGTTCAGCTACTCAACGCTAGAGGGCGCTGTACTAAATTACTCTATTTAGCACGCTAACATCATTGAAATAGATGTCATATTCGTATGCACCTGTTATCTATTTTTCTACTCAGCTAGGGATGAGGACAAGATATCTATAATTAAATTCAAATATCTCGAAAACGGTGCGTCCTAGGCAAAAAATAACCAAAATTTAACCCCCCCTGTGTTTACTGTGTTACCCCCCGTGCAAGCAGTATCCCAACATGAATTAAGGAAAAAAAATTTTTTTCGACCGACAAAAAATTTGAAATAAATCTCAAACGTTTTTTTTTCAATATTTCGCGGATTTTTTACATCAGTCCTCATGGTTTTCGACTAGAGCAACAATTTCTTTCCAGAAAAGATTTTCATCCGAGCCACCATTTTGAAAATATAGAGCGTTTTATATAACATAAAATTTGGAGGCCCATAATTCGGAAACGGTGCGTCGTAGGACCATGCTTCTTAGAATCTAAATAGTTTCTATGGTCAAGGTTAATTCGAAACTGCAATAAAATTGGGACATTTTTGAAAAAAAAAAAACGAAAAGTTTTTTAAGTCAGTGCCCTTGGCTACACTTCAACCGGACCCAGTTCTTTACCTGAATTAATAACAATAGAAAACGTATCTACTGGTTATTGAGAATGTTCTCCTTGTTTTAGAAGTCGGTTAAAAAGGAAAATGAATTCAATTAGTGTACTCTATTAATAACATTAATATTAAAATGTACTTAGGTGATGTCCCGAAACCCCGACATTAGTCCCGAAAAAATATTTCAGTCGCAAGGAAGTCTCAGACTTTCGTCTATGTTTTTCGAACTATAGGCAAATAACGACGAAAACTTCTCCTTCATCACTTTGGTACTTTTTGTATGCCCTGCAGTCATTACCAGTGATCGGAATAGGTAGAGCTAATTTGCCTATAGTTCGAGGAACATAGACGAAAGTCGGAGACTTCCTTACGACTAAAATATTTTTTCGGGACTAATGTCGGGGTTTCGGGACATCACATAAGTACATTTAATATTAATGTTATTAATAGAGTACACTAATTGAATTCATTTTCCTTTTTAACCGACTTCAAAAACAAGGAGAACATTCTCAATAACCAGTAGATACGTTTTCTATTGTTATTAATTCAGGTAAAGAACTGGGTCCGGTTGGTGTAGCCAGGGGCACTAGCGCGAGGACTTAAAAAACTTTTAGATTTTTTTTTCAAAAATGTCCCTATTTTATGCAGTTTCGAATTAACCTTGACCATAGAAACTATTTAGGTTCTAAGAAGCATGGTCCTACGACGCACCGTTTCCGAATTATGGGCCTCCGAATTTTTTTTTTGTATAAAACGCTCTATATTTCCAAAATGGTGGCTCGGATGAAATTTTTTTCTGGAAAGAAATTGTTGCTCTAGTAGAAAACCATGACCACTGATGTAAAAAACCCGCAAAATATTGAAAAAAAAGTTTGAGATTTTTTTTCAAATTTTTTGTCAGTCGAAAAATTTTTTTTCCTTAATTCATGTTGGGATACTGCTTGCACGGGGGTTACACAGGGGGGGGGGTTAAATTTTGGTTATTTTTTGCCTAGGACGCACCGTTTTCGAAATATTGGAATTTAATTATTTTTTTATTTTATTCATCAATTTATGGAATTTAATTCAAACAGTTGTTTTATATTTTAGTCCGTGCTCAAATGTAGTAACTACTCGCAATCCTGTCGTTAATATTCAAAACAAAAACAGGAAATGAATTCGATAGTTGTTTTACTTTATTAATTTTAGTTGTAATTAACTAATATTTTTTTGGGACTAATGTCCCGGCATTAGTCCCAAAAAAATATTTTGTCGTAAGGCGTCTCCACTTTGTCTCTGTTCTTTTTCGAACTTTAGGTATTTTAGCTCTACCTATTCCAATCACTGGTCATTACAGTCGGGCCGCATCGCAAAGCATAACAGGGCCGCATCGCAAAGCATAACAGGGCCGCATCGCAAAGCATAACAGCGCCGCCGCTGCTATGCTTTGCGATCCGCCAGTACGTTGCGCTGCGGCCCGGTGCGGCCTGTAGCACAGTATAAAGATATACAGTATTTCGACTTCATAGAAACGGACGAAACGCGAGCTATACCTACGCGCCTCGACCTCGGAGTGCGCTCGGGGTGCAGACAGTCGTGACTGTGCCGCAGTGACGAACGGACTGTGTGTTGTTTTTTTTAACAATCCGCGCGATTTTTTCACTAAAAATAAATTGAAGTACATATTTAATATGACGAGTAGGCTATATTGTGCTGTTTTTGGTTGCATGAATTCGTCAATAACGCATCCAGAGATAATTTTTTTTAAATTACCTGGAAACGCTGAAAGGTAAGACTATAAAATAATTTTACTTACTAGTAGGTAGGTACATAATGTGTGTCTTTTTAATAGATAAGTATTTCCTTTTATCTCCCGAAAAAAAAGACGTCTAGATTAATAAATAAAGTGAATAGAGTAAAGGAAAGTGATAGACACGAGTGAAATATGTAGGTAGTTATAGGCGGTTCATGAATCATTATACGGTAGGTACGCTTGTGTTAAAACCTCGGGGCATGTGTGTTTTGTTTTTTAGTTTGTATAATTCAAAGTAAAGACGTGGTTTTTATTATTAATATTTATGTACACACAGTAAAATACAATAACAAAACTAAATGGAAACACGAAGTAGGCAAATGTAATTAAAATGCTGGAGGCGGGCAGCCCTATCGCATGTTTACGTACCGCGCGGCTGTAGAAATTTATTTCAAGGTTACGGCCGAGTTACAATACTGTATGATCTTTATACTGTGCCTGTAGTGTGCGACGGTTCATACTAAATCAGGAGGATTTTTGCAATGCAATGCAATGTCGCGCGGCCCGCACAAATGTGCGCGAGTCTCGCTTCAGACACATACAAGTATATCCTGTCCGCAACTCCACGTCAATGCGCGTATTTCGCGTACAAATATAAAATACATATATAATAAAAACACTTATTATTCGAAGATATTCCTAGATGATATGAATAAAAGAGGTATAGTTAGATATCACATATGAATATTTTATTTACGAATAGTGATATAGATATATTACATGTTACAATAAATATAAGGTACAAGGTGATCGCTACTCTCGTCATAACTGCGCCGGTTGCACCGACACAAGCACCACCTGGCGACACACGGCTGAAACAAAAACACTATTGTTAGGCAACGGTTACGTAACTCATTCAAGCGGAAAGGGTCAGTGCTTGGCCAGACTGGCAGCGCGGGCGCGGTGAGCGGCGCGGGCTGATCGGCGCGGGGAGCGCGCGGGCAACTCACGCCACAGCTCGTTCATACAAGTGGCCGCAGTGGGTGCGCGGGCGGCACACGCGGGGATCGGTGTTCTCAAACTAGTTCCGAGCTTTTTTCTAGTAAAAATAAGTCTTCTTCATCCATATTATATTTTGACACGCAGAACGCAGCCGTGCTCGACTGCGGGCAGGCAGACCGCGCGCGTTCCCGCACCCGCGCCGTTCCCCGCCCCATGCCGTTCCCCGCCCCATGCCGTTCCCCGCCCCATGCTGCCAGTCTGGCCAAGCACTAGCTGGCCAAGCAAAAGGCTTGGGATTGAGCTGCTTCCAATTTTTACAATTTTGGATGTTTTTTTTTATATACACATTGACATTAATGAATTTTATATAAACAATGACATTTGCTTACTTTGTAAAGTATTATATTATTTTAATTATTGTGAATGTGAAGACAATGTGGGTCATTTTATTATTATTTTCTCTGTTCTGTTAGTTTTTGTCATTGTCTGGCAGTTTGAGTAATTTATGTGGCCTACCCAAATGTCCTTTCTTTGTCTTTTTTTTGTTCGTCGAATCGTTGAGCTCCTTAAATTTTGAGTTGAGCTGCACGATTTCTGACAAATGCGTGCTCTGACTGGACAGGTCCTCTCAATCTGTGCGGTTCTTTCCTCAAAAGACCACCTCAGACCTCGATCTACATGGTCTTCATATAACCTGACCAAGTTTATGTCTGGACTTTAAAAGAGACTGTGACCTGTGAGTTTGTCTCGGCCTTTCTTCTCAGAGCAGTCAGATAGGAAACGCCGACCTCATCTAGTTTTAAAGAAATATGATTGACGTGTAAGTGTTTGTGCAAACCTCCTTACAAAAATAAAATCATTTATCACTAAGGCTGGTTTTTCTTTTTTCATTAATAGGTGTCTTTGTACACTAGGCCTCTGTTGACAGCGGCGATTTTGAGCATTTTTTGAGGGTTCTAGTGCTTATAAAAATTATGTATCATCAAAAAGGAACACATAGGGACACCGTATATAATTAAGTATCCTTTTTATGAAATATAGTTTAAATTTTTCAAAAAGTCTCTCCGACGGCATTTCCTCTTAAGGTGCCACTAGTCGATATTTTTTCCTTACAAATTTAGGGAGAGTATTACTCCACTGTTTGACATTGTGCATCCAAAGTTAAACATGATATCGTTTTGTCTTATTATTTATGTTGTCTGTACGGAAACAGAATAGTAACATAAAAAGCCATTAAAAAGTTATGAGCCAACAAAGATTCGTTTTTCTCGCTATTTTTAACGTAACTTTGGGTTCAAATAAGTAATAAAAGAACTGTAAAATCTTCAAAACCAAGTCCGTACCGACAAATCTCAGTTATCGAAGAGTTCAATAAACTTTATTTGTAATTGATTTATGTAGTGGTTTTTATAGAAAACTCGATTTTCCGAAGCACTTTTCGAATTTTTTTACGCGCCTATCAGTTCGAAACGGTGTTTCTGTACGTGAGAACTAGGCTTTGTTCATGTATACTACCGTCTAACTGCTCATCACTGACACTAGCTCTGTCGGACACGAAGCCAGGTGAGACAGCGTGCTTTTTGGCCATGACCACCAGTGAGTTCGAGCTCGCGACTAGTGTACTCTTAAAGTCGAGTTACGAGTTCCGTTTCACCAGTTTAGCTCATTAGCACGATATATTGATAAGTTAAAATTTTAGGAAATTCATCTACCTAAAGCGTTTGTACAAACCTACTTACAGAAAATAAATCATTTACTTTTACAATATTTTTAAATATATCACACAATACATCACATAATTAATTTACCAATCATTGCTTTATTTTGATTTATTTTTACCTGTTGTGGTATAGTAATTTTATTCTAGGTGCATCAACTTCACATTTTTATATAATTAATATTAATTAATTAATATTTTACAAAATATTGTAAAACATTTTTGACACGTTGACTTCCAGACAACAAACACAATAGAAAATCTATATTGTTGGCGGACACAGTGTGACCGCGGTGGAAGTGAATATTGTTGGCGGACACAGTGTGACCGCGGTGGAAGTGAATATTGTTGGCGGACACAGTGTGACCGCGGTGGAAGTGAATATTGTTGGCGGACACAGTGTGACCGCGGTGGAAGTGAATATTGTTGGCGGACACAGTGTGACCGCGGTGGAAGTGAATATTGTTGGCGGACACAGTGTGACCGCGGTGGAAGTGAATATTGTTGGCGGACACAGTGTGACCGCGGTGGAAGTGAATATTGTTGGCGGACACAGTGTGACCGCGGTGGAAGTGAATATTGTTGGCGGACACAGTGTGACCGCGGTGGAAGTGAATATTGTTGGCGGACACAGTGTGACCGCGGTGGAAGTGAATATTGTTGGCGGACACAGTGTGACCGCGGTGGAAGTGAATATTGTTGGCGGACACAGTGTGACCGCGGTGGAAGTGAATATTGTTGGCGTACACAGTGTGACCGCGGTGGAAGTCAATGACTAATAGAGTAACGGTGCTGTTTCTTGCCTATTCTTCGCCACACGGAACCTTTTGGCAATCGCGACTAGAAA
>OX637565.1:12171129-12197254 GCA_951800025.1 Oligia strigilis
AGATTTTTCAAGCCAGCAGTTTAGCTTTTTTAGTGGGGGGACGCCTACTTTAAAGTTTAATATTTCGTAAATGGAGCATTATATCGAAGAATAATTGTAGCAAACCCCAAGTCATTTTAGAAGATCTATTCAACGTGGGGTATCCCACACGATGGGGTAGACAACGAAAAAAATATTCATCCATCAAATTAAAATTTTTGAAAATATTTTTTTAGGGTAGCCCTAAAAAAATATTTTCAAAAATTTTAATTTACCACTTTGTCGGCTTAATTAATATACACAATCCTACAAAATTACAGCCAGTACTAACGGTCTCTTAGCAAAACCTCGGACAGACAGACAGACGGACATGACGAAACTATAAGGATTCCTTGTCAGAACTACGGAACCCTAAAAACTGCTATTAGGCGCCATTTTTCCAATATGGCGGCGCGAGCGGCAAAGATAGAAGAGGTGGCAAAGATGAAATTCGCGCACATCGAAATCTATAAAATTACCCATTTTCAAAACTCTCCGAAAACTTTCCAGGTAACTTATTTTTTTTTTCGAACCTATATATATATAGATAAGCGAGAGTAGTAAGAATTTATGGCTCAGTCAGTTTCGGCGGATATCTCAATTCGCGAGTTGGTTTTTCTCGGGGATTTTTTGTAGTGGCCTCACCTCGTGCACGTTGTGGCCAGGGTCTATGATGGTGGCCACGGCATCAGCCAGCGCATCGTGCACCAGGTATGTATGAGCCCTGGTGTCGGTGATGACGTAGGTCTCTCCGGCCGCAGCCTCTTCGTATGAGGAGTTGTTGTCTGCGCAGGATACTTCATCTAAACCACCCTCTGTGTAAGGGTGGGCTTGTAGAAGGTCCAGCTTTTCTTTGCCTGTAGAGAAAATTACTACTTCGATAAAAAAAAAAAAAATCAGCAAACATTAAGGTCGATGGACGTCGACCGTAAACTCTGAATATGCCTCACATCATAGGTCTCAAAAGCCATACATAATCAAACTCGGCCTGGCGGGATCTTTTCATGCTCATAATAATGGCCCCTCATACGCCTTCCAAAAGACCGGGATCCATGGTTTGCAAATATAAAAATAAAATAATAATAATAAATGTCTGTATTACCATAAAAACAGGTTACAGAAAACTGAGACCCTGGCTCCAAAGTTAGGTTAGAGTATCTGTATTTCAGGAGCCAGTGACTTTTTCCATTTTGGTTACAAATTAAGCAAGTGTTATGCAGCAAAAGGTGATGAAATTATATTACTTAAAATTAAGTTTCATAGTAAACATTTAATTTCAGCATTAAAAATAGAATTAGAATTAAACAAATATATAATATGGCCGTAACATCAGTATCGCTCACCATGTTCACTAGGCAGCAACCGGCACAGCTCGTATCCGCGGCAGGGCGCAGCCCGGGACACGCGGAACCGCGCCGACCGGGACTCCCACTCCGGACCCAGCTCTGTCGACAGACGTACGAATTTAATCGGTGCCGAACATAATATAGGGGGGCGAAGTCTACTAATAGGCTATTTGACTGGTTTCTGATAAACATCTCAGATTATTTAATGGTGTCTAACGAGCCCACAAAAACCTATTACTTCAAATTGCATAATGTATTTCTTTAAAAAAATAGTAAATAAAAATGTACTGTTTAAATAAGCCGCCAAAACGCTATCTTTAACAATATGGCGTCGTGACATCACGATTCACGTAAACAAACGTTGAAACGGTCGAGATACTAGACAAAAGTCATCTGTTCATACTAAATCATGACGTCATCTTAAGTTCAGCCAATCCAGACCGTTTTCGATTACGTGGCGCCAGATTTAAAAAGATGAAGTTTTATCGGGATTTTTTTTATAAATAAACATTGTTTTGTAGTAAAATTAATGCAAATCGATTTTAAAAGCGATAATCTATACGAGTGTCAATAATTATGACCTTATTTTTTACAATGTCAAATAGCCTATTCTCAAACGTTGCAATGATCTCTCTGCTATCATTTCTATGGCCACCGTTCTTCTAGAAGAGATGGCCGCCACAGGATGATCGTTACATAAATGATAAAATGGTTTTATTTTTTGTAAGTAGGTTTGTACAAACACTTTTACACGTCGTTACGTTACGAAAGTGATAACAGTCTTTAACGTTTGCCGTAATGACAGCCGCCATAAAACGGCACCGCTATGATTGTGACGGCAGTCATAAAACGGCACTAATATAATTATGACAGTCGTTGAGAGGACTAAGTGCGGAAACCAAACCCTTAACATAGAACATAGATTATGACAGTCGTCTGTTCACGTCATCGCGTGGCGGCGCCGTTGTCTTAGAAAACTCAAATGTCCTAGTGTCTTTCGCTTAAATATGTTAAAATTGACATTGCGTTCGCGCAGCCTATACGTTCGACGAAAGCCTACTCGAGTCAGATTTTAACCCTGAACAGTACCGCGTAGGTACGCAGTTACTAATACTAAAACGTAATATTTCGTTTCTTAAGGTACGAACAACAAAATGCCCCCCCTGTGGGCTTTATAATAACTGGAGCAGTTGTACCCCACGTAGTTTAAATCTATAACCATGATTAGAACGAATACCGCGACGTGCGCTTTACATACAACGTGTAACATAATTAACGCAAGACCTCATACACCCCAGTTAGAGTATTGAGTTAAAAGCATACGTAATACAATGACCAAAACTTTTTTTAAAGCTAAGTATTGACTAAGTGTTGACCCTATCATTATTTTATGCATTTAAAATTGAGTTTTATTACCTAAAAATAAGAGTTAATTTTCTTTGGCTCAAGCGGCGGTCAGTATGGCAAAATACATAATTTTTGAAAAAAATACCTATCTTAAAAGTTATCGAAATCGATACAGTAATCCATTATGAACAAACTGCTTTCAGGACTTGCGTTTATTCTATTACAACTTGTATAGTAATCAAGTGTAAAAACACGTTGTAAGTGTGTGCGAGAAACCTCCTTCTGCGAAGCAGTCATGCTAGCGAAGGAGGTGGCGGGACGGATGAGGGAGAGAGCCTCGCGTCCCAGCCGCCGCGGGAGACGCTCCGGGCGTCGGGAGCCACGGGACGTCTCCCGGCCACCGTAGGCGCGGGCCTGCGGGCGGAGAGTAGTAGGGTAGCTCACCGTCCGATCAGGACCAGGCCCGTGCCGGATGGCGCGTACGTGTTCCACTCGCGCCTCAAAGAGATGTCAGCATCGAGGAGGGGCCCCATAGGGCCGAAGCGTGCCGGGTCAGCGGGATTGTCCGAAAGGGTTACCGCTGGCCCGGAACATAAAGGGAAGGAACACGGGTGGGTTTTAGTCAGTAAGAGTCTGACACTCCCTTCCGCTCCACCCAGAACGGGAGGGGTCATTTGATGATTTCCCATCAACAAAAAAAAAAAGGGCTAAGGAAGGAACATGGGTGGGTTTTAGTCAGTAGGAGTCTAACACTCCCCCTTCCGCTCCACACAGAGCGGGAATGGTCATTTTGATGATGTCCCAACCGAAAAAAAAAAAAAAAAGCGTGTGCGAGACTAATTGTCCGCACGTTACGCACGACTCCGTCATTGTCTCGGACAGTACTGAGAGCTTCTGTAGACACACATTCACAACGTGTTTGTAGACTTGGTAACCAAGTAAGGTAAGTAATAGGCTAAGTATAGCCTAATTATAAGGCTTTTAGATCTAATTATGGTTTTAGCTATAGTATCTACTTTTGTCTAGGGATTTTTAGAAAACCGACTTTCAAAACTAAGAAAATAAGGTTTGTGTGCAACAGGTAACGTATACTCTATAACATAACGAACGAAACCGCGCGAAATAATTGACTTGGTTTCGAAGTAAGGAATTATTAAAGACTCGTCAGACTCCACAGTCAAACTATTAAGGCCCTAGCCTAGACATGCCAGTAAATCGGCAAAGTAGCTGGCGTGAAAGTTACTTGCATATCAGGTAACTGGCACACTGCGGATACATTTGCAAGTAATACTGGCATGCAAGTTGTGCCCTTGCATGCCAGTATTACCATCGCGTCGCACAAAAGTATGCTTTGGCAACCTCCCGCGACCCCTCCCTCAACGGGCATGCAAGTAAATCAAATGTTGTGCTAGCTACTAGTATGCCGGTTACAGGCATGCCAGTTAGCGTATACACATGACAGTAGCTGGCACATGCAAGGAGCTGGTATGCTAGTGTCCAAGCTACGGCCATGTGTATCCCCAGCATTACTACGGTTTTGTGGGGGCTTAGCTTGTATGTTTTTTTTTGCATGATGTGAACTTGGAACTGGGGCCCTCTTTGGGAAACCTTCGACTTGAATTCAATAGTTTTGGGCATGTTCTCCAAAAACTGTTTGACAAAACATAGTTTTCATCGTTTCGAAATGGTTTTCAATTCATGTTGCCTTTTATAAATAAATGTTCAACTAACACAGAAAGAAAAGGACTTTATTTAGTTTTTTTATCCATTTATTTTAGTTAACGGTTTTATTTATTTCAGGTAACAAGGACTCTTACATATAAATCTTATATACTAACTTACAAATAGCGTTAAAGGCACTACAATTTTATGATTTAATCTAAACGTAGAGGTGTTTTCGTCACACTATGTCATCTTCTGCCTAGTCTTTTGCAAACTTTGTTGGGGTCGGCTTTAGTCTAACCGGATGCAGTTTACTACCAGTATTTTACATGAAGCGACTGCGTATCTGTCACTCACAACCCAGTTACTGGGTAATACTATTATACCCTTTGGTAAGACTGGTAGTCTCACTAGGTATCGTCTGATTTAAACACAACTCCTGTTGGCCAAAAACTGTACTGAAGAAGACAGATACATGGAGGGAATGTATAGAATTCAAAATTCATTTTCTTCTCGACTTCATTCGGGACAGCTTCCGTTCCTCTGCACGTAGTCGACCTTGAATTTGTCTGATGATACAACATCAAGCGAAAACAAGGTTGACTCCATGGAGAAGCTTCTCTCTCGACGTCTTTAGGTCCCACTGGGAGATGTCACCATCATCATAACTCTTGCCTTTATCCCAATGTACAGACGCCAGCACATCAAGCTACTACAATCTGTCAATTTTCTTTAATAGATTTTCAACTTTATTGCTAAAGCATTAGGTTCAAAGTTGATTGGGAAAATTTGACAGTTTCGGGCAGCTTGATGTGCTGGCGTCTGTCTGTACTTGGGGTCGGCGCAACATGTCTTTTCCTTCTACACTTCTCTATTAGTCGTCGTCTCGGTAGTCACCACGCCACTGAAGAGATGTATAAAACCGTAATAGACGCTGAAGGTTCAACATCACTGGTTGTAGGAGCTTTACCGCGTTTTTTGCGTTTACTTCGCGATCGTCTTTTATCTTTACCCGGAGTAAAACAATCATTATTTTATTTTACTGGTTTGGGGTACTGGTAACTTCTGCAGTTTAGTGTGACCAACCATTGTTTGGTCTAAGCAAGGGACGTACAGGATCGTAGTGGGTACTGCAGCTCGAGAATCTTCGCTTGCAAGGGCGGTGCTGGATTTTGTGAGGTTACATCGTGATTTATTCTTGCCATCAACGGAAGGAAAGCTGGTTCTGTTGATTTCTTTAGTTTGAGCAGCTGAAGTCTCTTGTTGTTTTGTTTCAGCAACCAATACACCGGCCGGCCGATGACAAGGACGGTAGCGTGAAATCTTCTTTGCATATCTTCTGTTGGGGAGCTCTGACATTTGTGCTGGCTCCGACTGGCTCATGAGGGTTATGTTTTTAAGCTGTAAGGTAATAGCATCACTTTGCACGTCGCGATCAATGACCTGCCTTTCCCTCTCGGTATTCTCCGCGTTTTCGCTGACAGCCTCGTCACTTTGACTCGCATTTGCATTATGTGAAGGTGACAGCATTGCACTACGTAATAACAAAACTTCTTGCTTCATTTCTTTAGCAGTCTGTTCTGAAGTATCCAGCTTCTTGTTTATCTGTTCTACTACAGTTTTTAATGACGTTACGTCATTTAACAGTCTTGTGACGACCTGATAGTCAAATGTTGATGTTGGTAGCTTGGATAAGTCTCGTGCTACGTATGTTGGGATATCATCTGGATTAGTTTCCTTTAAGACTTGGAATATATATTGCAGGTGATTCTTGCTTCGTTCGTCTTGCGTTCGTGCATCAATAATAATGTTGGTCTCAACTCTTGTAAGTATATTCTTAGCTTCTAAAATCTCTTCTTCCGTGTAATTGGACTTGCATATTTGCTCAAGAGAGAATTCATCCATCAGTACTATCTTATTCTGAAGAAAGGCGAGGAGTTCATGCACAACTATGGTATCACTAAGTTTGGGTTCCTTTGTTGCTGTTTCTCGCGAATAATCTGTAATTTATTTTTATTTTTTTGTTAGCCTAGTTTGTGTCCCACTGCTGAGCAAAGGCCTCCCCTTTTTCCTTCCAAACCTCCCTGTCTTGTGCGATCTCCGGCCATGTTGTAATTTATTAATTACTACAAAATGATGTTCGCGCTGACACTTCCGTTTTTGTTGACGGTACTGTCGTAACTATATTAACCTTTTGACGGCCAGTCATGTATAGATGACAAACCAAAATGTGCCCAGCACGCCACGGTTCGAGTGCATGACAGACTTTGACGCCGAAAGCACGTCTAATATTATAAGAGGTAAAGTTTGTAAATTTGTATGTAGGGGGTAATCTCTGGAACTACCAGTCGGATTTGAAAAAATCTTGTTGTATTTGATAGCCCAATTCTTGAGGAAGGCTATAGGCTATATAACATCATGACCCTTAGGAGCCGAGCAAAAAGAGAAAAGTCAAAAATAGCGCTAAGCAAAAACGAAGTAATAGCGCGGGCAGGCGATGAGATGCGACGGGGTGGGTCGGGGGAACAAGAAATTTCACGCGGACGAAGTCGCGGGCAGAAGCCAGTTTTTGATATTTTGACGTGTGGCGGTCTAAAGGTTAATATGTTTAGATGTTAGATGGGATTGCATTTAACCAATAGGTATTACTAACCCGCACTGGGCCTGCGTGGTAGATTACAGCCCACTCCCTCTCGAAGAGAGGAGGCCTGTCAGTGAGAACATTATAGGCCGATTATAATGAAGTGATAATCTGCGCATATCCTTATTCCAACTAAACTAAACTATTAGGGGTATCGTATTACCCAGTAACTGGGTTGTGGAGGTCAGATAGGCAGTCGCTCCATGTTAAATACTGGTATTCAGCTGCATCCGGTTAGACTGGAAGCCGACCCTAACATAGTTGGGAAAAGGCTGAGCTGAGATGATGATCCTTATTCCAACTATGTTGGAGGCTGCTCCCAGTTGTTCCAGATGAAGCAACTTCATAGTAGTTAACCCATATCGACACTGAGAAGTGTTAAATTAAGTTAGTTAGTGGATCTCATTACATTGAGATGAAATGAGAACCAGTTAAAGACAGGCGTTGAAATGACACAATGAGCTTTAGAAATAGAATGTTATACAAGCATGAACGATAGAGGTATGGTTGAGCTGGGTTTATTTTATTTTTATTTTATTTATTTAGGCAACCAACAGCGATACAAATAATAAGTTACAGAGCATGTGTATTACAGTATTGTATGGCTAATAATAGGTTTCCCTGCATAACTAGGATATGTATAAAACATGCGAACGGACTACAGACCAAGAGATATTTAAACACAATTTAGTTTTAGGTATATAACTTATAGTTAAGTTTATTTTAGAGAAAAAGAAAAGTTTAAATTACATATTAAGAAAAAAAAAAGTCTAAATAATTAAAAAGAGATTAGCCGTTTTTAAATTGTCTTTGTTTATCGTTTTTATTATTTGTTTTTTGAATGTAGGTTTACTACAATTAAATATATCTACCTGTGAGAAATCTATGTTATAAATTCGAGCAATACGGGTCAATACACAATTTTTGGCGTAATTAGTCGAGTGACGCGGCACGTGTAGCATCGTCGTGTGACGAGTGCGCCGACTAAACGAACAAAGAAGCTGATCAAGAGCTGGAGCTGGGGCATTCTTGTGTTGATATTCTTGGCATTTTAGTAGGAATAGACCAACGAAGGAATGTTCTGTCCCTGTTTACACAGAGTTGTTTAGTAGAGTGGGGATAGAATGTGCATTTTTGGTCTATATCGACCCTTATACAAAGTCGAACTTGTTAGAAAAACGCCATAATAATGACCCTTTACTGTATGTTTCTATTAGGTATTTTAGCTACAGTAACATGATGTTCATTGACTTGCTTGACAGGCAGTTAGAAGTCTAAACTATTACCCCCTTACTAATAAACGTTGTACAGCGTCTGTATAGTTACACAACGCTTTGTCTTCTTCTTTCGAAAGTCAAATTACTGACGACCGAAATAGAGATATCGGTGTGTAACTATTCATTTGATATAATACGGTTATTGGTAAGGGGTTAAAATAAGAACTAGTAAAAAACAAAGATAAAAACATCCGAACATAGTACCTCCTCCTTTTTGTGAAGTCGGTAAAAAGATAGATAGGATATGGTTTAAAGAACTGCTGTAATGATATGTATCACTTCATGTACCTACCCATATTCAAGCAAATAAACGATTTGATTTTTTAACGTATTAATAATAATAACGAAATTGAAAGCCGAGAAAGATAAACAGATCAAGTATCTTGACTTGGCTCGCGAGGTTGTCGACATGTGGGATGTGGACTCAGCAATCATTGTGCCGATAGTCGTGACAGCCAATGGGTTAATAGCCAAGAGCCTCGACCAACACCTAAGGAGGCTCTCGTTGGGCAGCTGGATCAAGGGCTTGATTCAGAAAGCGGTACTTCTGGACACGGCCCGCATTGTCAGGAAGTTCCTCTCTCTGGAGCCCTGACTGCCGGTAGCTTGGACCCTGTTCCCGATACCGGTGGGCTACTATTTTTTATATTTTTAAATGTTTTTATATTTTCTATATTCTAATATTTAAAAATATAATTTATATGTGATATTTAATTAAATAAAGGAAATAACGAAATAATAATAATATATTTATTTGCAAAAAACACGGTATTCAAAGTTGTGTGTTGTGTTGTGTTTTACTGATTAACATGATTTTTTTCTCAAGCCCGGCCGTCCCCCAAAAGACCGACGCATAGCGTTATTATATTTTATCTCGTTAGCCCACGTTCGTAGGGACGTCCAAATATCGCGGCAGATTTTATCGCACAATGGATTTTCAATTCTCGGTGTTGAGCCGAGCAATGAAAATCCAATAGAACGCATCCTAACGTGTCAAAAAAACACGTTCTAGGACTTTTAACTGGGTGCTAAGCAGTGCGTTGAAAAAAAAACCGCAGCGGGAAAACTCACCCGTGCGAACCTGGGCTTAGTCGAGCTTGAAAGGTTAATTCATAAATTATATTATCAAGTTAAGTTTTAGTATACTATCCGTGGTCATATTTAGTCAAATATAATGTGTACCATGACTAACCTTCATAATTATTAACAGCACTGTCGTTGATGGTCGCCGCGAGCATTTCATGCTCTTCCGGGTTGTGTTCTATGAACACATCCTGTAACAAACAATCGATTTTGTTTAGAATAATCAGCCTATAATGTTCCCACTGCTGGGACACCGGCCTCTCTAAGAAAGGGAGTCGGCTAAAATCTACCACGCGGGCCCAGTGTGGGTGGGTAGATGTCACATGTCTTCGACATTTTGGTCCTAGGACATGCCAGTTTCATCAAGAGGTTATATACATAACTTTATACATAAATTATTTACGTAAAGTAAACTTTATGTAAATAACTTCATCACCACTGCTGCTTTAGCACCTGCCTGGGATAGAACCCACGACCTGTCTGTGCTTCGTACGGACTCGATGCGGTCTAGCATAAAATATCCGCGGGCGGTCCGGTAATATAGAAGCTGCCCTTCTGCAGTCGTATACCACGTGTGGTCCTCACTGGAGACATACCTTGGGCGGCGGATGCTTGTAGTGCAGGCTGATCTTGCTGAGCTCGTGGTCCAGCTCCGCCAGCTGCGCCGCGTGGCGCGTCTTGTGGGCCACGGGCGGCCCGCCGTCCGACACCTCGGTGCCTTCCGTCTGTAATTATATAACAGTTTATTATGGAGCCTGACTGAAGTCATAATCATCTTCATATCTGTCGAAAGATGTCCACAAGTATTTTTCTGGTTCCCCACCGCCCACCTGGACCTGGTTACCCACCCACATACTGGATTATAATTCTGTAAATACATATTTGTTACGGTCGCGAATCATATTTTAATCAACGTACAACTTAATACTGACCAGCAAATTGCAAAAAAACGTAAAAAAAAAAATTCGCGGGCTACCCAGGCGATTTCGCCTTAAGGTACAATTCCGAGATGGGCTGCAGACTGCAACCTCGGGCGAAAATGCGGCAAGCGGCTACGGTTGACCGCAGTTTTCATAGAGATATATAGAAACCAATAGTGTCGCTTGAACCTGCAGCTGCAGTTTGCGGCCTGCGGTCCATCTTGGAATTGCACCTAGGGTGCCACTAGTCGATATTTTTTCCATACAAATTTCGGAAGAGTATTACTCCAGTGTTTGACATTGCGCATCCAAAGCTAAACATGATATCGTTTTGTCTTATTATTTATGTTGTCTGTACGGAAACAGAATAGTAAAATAAAAAGCCATTAAAAAGTTATGAGCCAACAAAGATTCGTTTTTCTCGCTATTTTTAACGTAACTTTGGGTGTAAATAAGTAATAAAAGAACTGTAAAATCTTCAAAACCGAGTCCGTACTGACAAATCTCAGTTATCGAAGAGTTCAATAAACTTTATTTGTAATTGATTTATGCAGTGGTTTTTTCATAAAACTCGATTTTCCGAAGCACTTTTCGAAATTTTTTTACGCGCCTGTCAGTTCGAAACGGTGTTTTTGTACGTGAGAACTAGACTTTGTTCATGTATACTACCGTCTAACTGCTCATCACTGACACTAGCTCTGTCGGACACGAAGCCAGGTGAGACAGCGTGCTTATTGGCCATGACCACCAGTGAGTTCGAGCTCGCGACTAGTGTACTCAGTGCAAGATAGAGACGGGAACATACCTAGCCCAAAGCATGTGCTAAGTAACGTTTATCTCGGCCTTTGACATTTATTTATTCACCATGACACTATTTATTTATTCACCATGGCATAAAGACCGTTTTTTTTTTTTCTTTTCTTAGACCATTTATTTTAACTTTACCTCTAATTGAATATAAGACAAGTTTTACAAAGTACAACAAACCTTGGGCATGTTATGCAGAGGCGGTCGGTGTGTTGGTGATAATGCAGGACTGTACTCCAACGGAGACTGGGGAGAAACCGGACCCTGAGAACAAGTCAACATCATCATCATTCACTATTTTGTATTTCATATATATTCATATATTTATTTGCATTCCATAATGTTGTAGAGGTGTTACAATGGCTTAAAGCTAAGGTACAATTATGGAACCTGTAGGGCACAGCAAAAAGTTTAAAATGTATTCTTATAATCAATTTAAGACACAAATTAACAATAAGCAATTTTAAAAATATTATAACTCTTTATTTTATTGAGATCAGCCTATTATAGTTTGTGGTACATAATAATTATTTGGTAGGATAATTAAACATTTAACTATCTATTTACCTATGAATGTATGAATGTATCTATACGACTAACTGTGTGTGGTGTCTGCTTGTGTTCAATCGATTTTTTTGTCATGCATATATTCGTTTATAGTGTAGTATTAATTAATATTTGCTTGAGCTTATTTATAAATGTCGTTTCGCTGGTTTCATCCTTTATTGCACCTGGTGGCTTATTAAATATTTTTATGGACATTACATTATTACGCTATTGGAGTGTAGTAGTTTTAAAATTTACTATTATACTACTGGTTACTGGTTATTGTTAGCCTGCGTCATCCCACTGCTGGGCAAAGGCTCTCTCCATGACTTCCAGCTCTCTCGGTCCAGGGCTAAAGTGGACCACTGGTCGTTTTTTCTGTTATATCATTGTTTATTGTACAGTCAACCTTTACAGGGGAGAACGGAAGAAAAAACAAGTTGCGCCGACCCCAAGTAGCATGGGACCCAGGGGGCCTAAAAAGGCCACTTTGGGAGAATCATAAAAGGATAACATTATGAATCATTATTGACAGTTAAGTTAATCGTATCAGATCCCATTGGTGAAGGATACCAATCAATACCAATCAATCCAAATCTCTTTGATTATACCTACGTAGTGCAGCGAAAAAAAGAAAAACACGGACCGTCTTCGCCATATTATGATTCATAATGTTATCCTTTTAGGATTCTGCCAAACTGGCCTTTTTAGGCCCCCAGGGCAGCCAGATGACGATAATTTTACGATGAACTGTAGATCAGTAGGACCGACGAAAACCTTACTGCTGCGAAATAAAGGTGATGTCACAAACGTGTCATAGATGCGGGGTGGACTGTAAGCAATTTTTTTTTTCTGTACGCATTCTTTGTGAGATTGCATTGTTCAAAGCCGAAATTACATAAAAAATTATGTTTCTCCCAGCAAACCTTTCAATGCAAAAGAGAGGTCTTCCTCTCTTTTGCATTGAAAGGTTTGCTGGGAGAAACATAATTTTTTACCAACTTCAAAAAAAAAGGGGGTTATTTACATTTTATGTATGTTGAAGGTTAGGATTCATATTTAGACCGGCCATTAATTATTAAAAAATAAAAAACTGGCCAAGTGCGAGTCGGACTCACACACGGAAGGATTCCGTACCACAAGGCAAAAACGCCGAAAAAAACACGTTGTTTGTATGGGAGCCCCCCTTAAATATTTATTTTATTTTGTTTTTAGTACCTATTTGTTGTTATAGCGGCAACATAAATACATCACCTGTGAAAATTTCAACTCCAGCTATCACGGTTCATGAGATACAGCCTGGTGACAGACAGACAGACGGACAGTGGAGTCTTACTAATAGGGTCCCGTTTTTACCCTATGGGTACGGAACCCTCAAAAGTAAATTTTTAAGGTGTACTTATTGAAGAGTATTCTATTCTTTTTACAAGTTAGGTTACTTGCTACGCCGCCGCCGCCTACCTACCATGGTGAATCCACCAACCCTCACTGGGTGATGGCTTATGGCCCACTCCTCCTCACAAAGAGCAGGCCTATGTCCCAGCAGTGGGAACATTATAGGCTAATTATGCTATACCTAATCTTCATTCGCGATTTAATTGCCAAAAATATAAACAAATATGAGTTTATGGAAAAATAACTTTAAATTCTACAAGATAAAGTTCAGTTTATGCTACAACTTCAGGCATTTTTATAACATTTTCAATAGAGCTAGTCATTTTAAAATCAACTTAATTACCGTTAAAATAAATTGATATTTGTTTAACTTGAAATAATATTAATATGTAACATAAGTGTGAATAGACTTTAGCATGGTAACAATTTTAGTAGAGCAGCAGACTGATTCAATTAAGTAAATATACTCACGCTATGAGAGCAGTGGTGGCCAAGTGGTAACGGCCGCAACTTACGAGTTGTAGGTCGTAGGTTCGAACCCAGACAGGCGCTTTACTTTGTGTAAATTATTTCATCACCACTGCTCTCAAAACGGTGAAGGAAAACATCGTGAGGAAACCGGCATGTCCTAGAACAAAAAATTCGAAGACATGTGACATCTTTAAACCCGCACTGGGCCCGCGTGGTGGATTACGTCCCACTCCCTCTCACCGAGAGGAGGCCAGTGTCCCAGCGGTGGGAACATTATAGTCTGATTATGGTACTCACGCTATTGGATATGGAGGCCAGCTTGTGTTGCAGTGTGAGCATGTACTCGTTGTAGGAGTGCGCCTTGTTCGGCGTGCTCGGCTGAGACGAGCCCGTCGAGTTCACGTTCGTCATGCCTGTCACAAAGTAAACATTTAATAATCTATTATGTTATGTCTCTTAGAAGAGAATGGAAGATAAATACATATTGAGACATCCCAAAGGGTCCAGAGCAAGAAGAATTCGTCTCATGAACACCTTAAGAGGCCGGCGAACTACGCATGCTAATGCTTATTTCATACAAACGTAATACCAAAATAATTTGTAATTCAAACATATTCTTAAGGTAGTCTATTTATTCCGATTGGATTACAGAAAATCTAGGTTCCCAAATACATATTTTGAATGGACACTGATTTAAAGACGAGTTATGAGAAAAATAAGTTTTCTATAGAAATTGGAAATTCCTCATATCTCGTCTCTAAATCAGAGTCCTTTCAAAATATATATTTGGGAACCTAGATATTCTGTAATCCAATCGGAATAAATACACACTACATTGAATTTGTTTGATTTACAAATTATTTTGGAATTACGTTTGTATGAACTACGTATGCTCCGCCGGCCCCTTAAAAGTTCAAAAACAATGCCTTTTCATTGGAATTGAATTTATTCTGAATCATAAGCAAATCTGCGTTTGCATTAGCCCCAGATCTAGACCACTATCTATATCTTCACCTCTTGGGGGAACTTGAATTCAAAGGCAGTTGGTACAAATGTGTGTTTCGTTCATCTTTGTCTAAGTACATGCGTTGGCTAAATAAAAGTAACTAAGGGTCAATTTACTCCGAAACGTAACGCGACGCAACATTACGCGTATATTTTAAAATCGCGATACAAAACCGACCTTATTATAAGCGCTGGGCAGCACGGCACAACTGAGCGTACTTCGACACGCGTTCACGTCCGCGTTGAAATGATACCTTTTCGTCGAATAAATAAGATCAATATTGTGTCAGTATCTTAAAAAGTGCACGTCTCGGTGTGAACTGCCCCTAAGCCGACATCCCCTAATGAGTAAGTGTCAAGTTCTATGGTCCTTTGCGAGACCAGCCTACTGTAGAAGGAGCGCACTCAGAAGATGCCTATTTAATCGAATATAAAATAAGCACTCAAAATCTTAGATGATTTACCTGCCATATCCATATCAGCAGCCCTCCTCGCTAACGCATGATGCACCGCCCGATGAGCCACCAGCTGACCAAGGTTCTGATTAATTAATCCTAGATTCTGCCCTCCTAGAGCCAAGTTCTGACCGCCTAGAGCGAGGTTCTGCCCGCCTATGAGATTCTGACCGCCTAATCCTAAGTTCTGACTTGCTAGACCTGAAACAAATGTGGTTTATTATTGGAGGTGCATATGTAAAGTTACAGCTGGTCGAAGTTGCGATGCTTGGGGTGGCCTATGTCCATGATATTCCCACGGGATCGACATTTACGCGGGTGTAACCGCGGCGCGCAGCTAGTAAATAATAAAAGTAGCCGAAGATGGAGCCAAAAGCTGTGCAATTGGAGAGGCCTATGTCTAGCAGTGAACAGCTGGCTGACTATCATGAAAATGATGTTTATGATCATCCTACTAATATTATAAACGTGAAAGTTTGTGAAGATGTTTGTTACTCAATCACGCGTAAACCGTTGAACAGATTTAGATGAAATTTGGTATAGAGATAGTTTGAGTCCCGGGAAAGGACATAGGATAGTTTTAATCCCAATATTCCCACGAGATCGAAACTTACGCGGGTGAAACCGTGGGGCGCTGCTAGTAAATCATAAACATCATGGTCATGGTCATACTGTTTATGAACTGCGGTGCTATTCTGTAAAAATCTCACCGTGAAAACTTAGGTGAAGTGAGCGTGGAGTGAGCTGTCAATAGTGTCAATTCCTAGCAAAAACAAACTCACTTCACCTAAGTTTTCACGGTGAGATTTTTACAGAATCGACCGGCTGTACATTGTAATGAGTAACATTGTCTGAAACAAAGATTGATTTGATTTGATTTTGATAAATCAACGACAATTAAGTGTGTAAAAAGTATTATGCTTAAAAAGCACTTCCTCTCTCCTTAAATATCATCATTATATTTTCTTTGCTCCTGTTTCATGTTTATTATTATATGTATATATTTATTTAGATTAGTATAATATACTTTATGTATGTATTTATTGTATTATGTAAATGGTACACCACAGACTACCTACAGTATTTGTCTGTCCTTACCCTTTTTAATCCATCCAAAGGTTGTCTTTAAAATATCGCTTTTAGCGATAAGACCGCCCATTGTGTCACCCTATGTACAGTTTCTATATTTGTCTGTAATTTATATGGTGTACATAATAAAGAGTATTCTATTCTATTCTAAAATTTCGTGAGCTAAACCAAAATAAAGCAAGCAAGACGACTACCTGTATAGTTACCCAAGTTCTGTCCCAGATTCTGTCCCATAAGATTCTGGTTGAGGCCCATCTGTGCCATGTTCTGATGCTGGAAGGCGAGCGCCTGTGGGGGGAGGGGGGGCAGAGGGGGGGCCAGGCCCATCATGCCAAGTTGGCTCATCTGTTGGCTGGCCAGCTGGTTCACAGATGACTGCAAGGCTTGCTGCTGAGCTGATGACGGAAAGAGGGGATTGAATCCTGTGTTGGCAAGAAATAGAATATTATTATTTGTATTTGTTGGTTATGTTGACCCTTTCATATCTGTTTCAGCACTTTTGATGAGGTACACCGTATTTTCTGGTAGGTTTTCAGTCAGTGAGTCTTTGGTTTCTAAATTGTAGTAACACAGATCGAATAAACGGCGCAGCACGCGTAGCATGACGACATTATGTAGACGGAAGAATAGACAAATTGACACATTGCCATGCTTAGACGCGTAGAATGCATACAAATATTTCTACAATCTGACATTTTGTTTATTCTTCCGTCGACAAAACCCGTTTCTACGGCGGTCATGCTACGCGTGCAGATCACTAACTAAAATTTACAAACCAAGTACTAAGGCCCGTATTTTATACCGATAGCATTGCTCTCCACTCACGACGACATTTCATTCTAATCCGCTTTTTTTAATCAATAAATCACTAGACAATTAACATAAGTATAATCAGCCTCTAATGTTCCCATTGTTGGGACACAGGCCTCCTCTCTTGGACAGACAGTAGGCTGTAATCCACCACGCGGGCCCAGTGTGGGTTGGTAAATGTCACATGTCTTCGAATTTTTGGTTCTAGGACATGCCAAATTCCTCACGATGTTTTCCTTCACCGTTTTGCGAGCAGTGATGACGAAAATAAATTACACAAAGTAATGTGACTGGGTGCAATGCTTCAGTGTCGTTCTAAAAAGCGGGCCTATCACTAAACTGAAACCCATGTAGACATTATTGGAGCGTTTTATGTAAACGAATACAATCTGTCAAATGTCAAGTTTGTCAGTTGAGTTTGAAGTTTGAGACGAACTATCTCTCTCTCTCTCTGCTAATGGCTGTCGATGTGAAACCTATGTATCTGGCTCTCTGAGATTACAATCATATTTAATCTAAGTATTGAGTTTACTTTTCGCTATAAAACCATCAGGTTATGACATGGTGGTTGAGCATCTTGATGTAAAGACTGCATTTCTCAATGGAGACCTAGAAGAGTCTGTCTACATGGAACAACCAGTAGGTTATGTGGTAAAAGGATGTGAGAAGAAAGTTTATAAGCTAAATAAAGCAATATATGGCTTAAAACAGTCGGCGAAAGCATGGAATAAGAAAATTAATGATGTTTTAACCCAAAAATTGAAGTTTAACAGGTTATCTTCGGAACCATGTGTTTATGTATATAGTCATGATGGTGAAATAATGATTATTGCTCTTTATGTTGATGATATAATGTTGTTTACATTAAAAACATCACAACAAAGGAATATTATAAAGAAGAGACTGATGGATGAATTTGACATGAAAGATTTAGGTATAGCCCATCATGTTTTAGGCATGAAAATAGAAAAAACAGCTGATGGGAGCTTTATCTTGGATCAGTCGAGTTACATAAAGAAAATATTAGATAAATTCAATATGGCGGATTGCAAACCAATGAAAACTCCTATGGAGGTTGGAATAAAGTTACAGAAGGAAAATAGTTCAAAATGTAACTTTGATTATAGAAGCCTTATTGGTTATTTAATGTATTTATCTGTATGTTCCAGGCCTGATATCTCTCACAGTGTGAGTTTCCTTAGCCAGTTCAACAACTGTTATGGTGAAAGTCACTGCAAAGCAGCAAAAAGGGTTTTGAGGTATTTGAAAGGAACAGTAGATTATTGTCTTATTTTTCAGAAAGGTGAAATGAATATTGTTGGTTTTACTGATGCAGACTGGGGGGCCAATCAGTTGGATCGTCGATCTTACACTGGCTACCTATTTCGTATTGGAAAGTCTATAGTTTCATGGGAAAGTCGTAAGCAACGTACAGTGGCACTCTCTAGTACAGAAGCTGAGTACATGGCAATCTCTGATTCTTGTAAAGAAGCTATGTTTTTGAAAACTTTTATTTCCGAATGTACTGGCATTGTTTGTAAAGTGTTGATGTTAAATGACAATCAGTCAGCACATAAACTTTGTAATAATCCTGTATTTCATGCGAGGTCTAAGCATATTGATATAAGACATCACTTTGTAAAAGATTTGGTAACAAAGAAACAGGTTGAATTGGAATATCTTTGTACTAATGAAATGTTGGCTGATGTTTTAACAAAACCATTAACTGCCGAAAAACATTTAAAGTTTGTGTCTCAAATATTAAAATGTTAACTTTGTGTATTGACCATACATAATTATGTTTGTTATGTGTATTTTCAGATACAGTTATACTTTTGTTTTGAGGCCTAGTATTTGTTGCATAATATTGTATTCGTTTAAGGCCTAGTATTGGAGCGTTTTATGTAAACGAATACAATCTGTCAAATGTCAAGTTTGTCAGTTGAGTTTGAAGTTTGAGACGAACTATCTCTCTCTCTCTCTGCTAATGGCTGTCGATGTGAAACCTATGTATCTGGCTCTCTGAGATTACAATCATATTTAATCTAAGTATTGAGTTTACTTTTCGCTATAAAACCATCAGACATGCCCTAATTTATTAAAATCGATTCAATTCCACCAAGGCGTCAATAACAGCTATATTTGCTTAGGCTGAAATTGAAAACCATTATTAATTCCCATACTGGGATACTCAAAACCAATGAAACCTTTTGGGGTATAATAAAATCAATAATTAAAAGCCAAATAAAAAAATAAACATCGACCACTAGACAACTTAAATGCCTTATTTTACTTCATAAAAGTATGATAGGCATATTATACTAAAGCTTTAAAAAAAAAACAAACTAAAAATAAGTGCTATGAAACAGATAAAAGTAATGAAGCCAACATAAAAAAGTAGTGCGGTGACATTTAACAGTTATAACTAAAATATTAATAACACTGTGATTGAGAAAGAAGGCGATACCATCTGTAAGAATAGGACAAAAATAGAAACGTACAATAAAACAATTACACTTATATACAGGGTGTCCGGTAATTAATGTATAACCTCTCCAGGGGTCATTGTACTTCTTATTATGAACAACTATTCCTATGCGACCAAACCTGAAATCGCGGAAAAAGAATCAGTAGTTTCCTACATTTTGACGAGTTATGCAAACATAAATGTAGGGCACAGCTGATTTTTTTTCGCGATTTAATTTTTACCAACTGAAAAATTTTCAACTTAATTCCTCTGAATAAAGCATTTCGATTAGGCTATATAGAAGATGGGCATCATCAGAACCTACAGCGTAAGATTTTAATCATCAGTAGCATTCAAAGCACAGCTGGGCACAGACCTTTCCAGGCTTGTTTCAATCTCCATGTAACTTTGAGAGACATGAAAATTTACTTAACTAGAAAATAGTTTATTTTGCCATCTTTAAGCGTCTAAAACACACCTTTCACATAGATTACATGTTATGTGTGATCAGTTGATCACTTATTTCCGAGATTGCTGGTAAACCTATAATTAGCGATCGTGTAAGACCGAGGCTACATAGAAGCTGTTGGTGTACCTTAATAAATAGATAAGTTATAACAGTGGTATCATCCTCTATCTCAATTCAAGCACACACAAAGAAAGAAAAAGAAGAAATAAGAGATGGTTACCAAGAAAGTCGTTGGACAGCATCGGCTGGTAGTACTTCTGCTGCTGGTACTGCGGCGGCAGGCGCGCGGCCATCATGGGCGCTGACGTCACAACAGGGGTTAGTCACACACGGGATGCAGGGTACGGTTATGTACACGAGAGGGGACTTCAGTCGCTTCACGTTACAAAAGACCCGCACGAAAGTTTTGAGGAAGGTTGTTATCCATACTAATATTATAAATTAGAAAGTAACTCTGTCTGTCTGTATGTTACCTTTTCACGCCTAAACCACTGAACAGATTTCGATAAAATTTGAGAGATAGATTGCATCCCGGGGAAGGACATAGGATAGTTTTTACTCCGATATTTCCACGGGATCGACACTTATGCGGGTGAAACCACGAGGCGCTGCTAGTTGCATTATAATTTTTATATCATCATACCACGCAACACAATTGAGTCACGTTACTTGATGAATAAAGATATGATTATATCAAAATTACTTTTTAATATCTATGCTCATATGCATTTTTTTTTCTGGCCTGCTCTATCCCACTCCTGGGCAAAGGCCTCCTGTCACTATCCATAAGCATTCAGCAGTCATTAATTCAGGCATCATATAATTTGTTTTCAGAAATAAAAGTAGTGTTCCTTATCTTTTCTAGAACTTACTACGATTTACTAGTCTACGATTAAGAGCGTTTACGCCGTACGGCATTTCAAGTCCTTGTTTTCCGAAATGAATGAACCGATTTTAATGAAACTTCATAAGTATAAGCAGGATACAAAGGTCTAAAAAGTTAGTAGAGAACATTATCGAAATGTCTTATAAAAAAAAAGATAACTGGAAATCTCTGTTTCTATGGAAAATTTAAAATCGGTCTAATTTGGTACAGCCAAATTAGACCAATTTTAAATTTTCCATGTTTCTTCTTCCAATTTCCACACAATTTTTAACCGCGGCCGCGAGATATCGTTGTTATCTTCGGCATGTAATTACCCTAAGTGTCTAAACACACTATGCCGAAGTTACGCGATCGAAGTTCGGCATGATTACGCCTGTAATACAATTTGAATTACTGACGACACATTATGCCGAAATTACGTTGCGTTAAATAGCATTGCAGGCGTAATCATGCCGAACTTCGGTCGCGTAGCTTCGGCATAGTGTGTTTAGAGACTTAGGCCCAAACGGCCGGTTAGATTTTAAATTTCCCTAAAAGTACTGTCGTTTGGTCAGAAACTTTTTAATAGTCATCATTTCAGTTAAGGTCTTTTGTAAAATGTATTGTGGGGAACGACTTAAGTAGCCTATCATACGGATAACACACAGAAACTATTCTACACAGTGGGTCATTGCTTTTGAATTCATTTGACGCTAAGTTATTCGAGAGGGTTTGTAAAGAGTGATCTATCTGTCAAAAGCCTTTGCGTTGACCGAATGTGTAGAAACAGATATTGATAGACCGTGCATTAAATATTCAGAAAATAATTTTATTTCTATTTTATATTGTTGCTACTGCAATGAAAAAAAATTGGCTAATTCCAGTTTACGTAAAAGGGTCAACATATCATTTCAGAGTGCGAACGGGGAACTTTTTTCCCGTAATGAGGGATTTTCCTTTTTTTTTTTAACTCTTCTCTAGTCGCTGGATAGATGGCGCTGACATTGGTAAGTTACTGCAAGGAACGGAACTTCATATCATTTTTTGATTATTTCACTTGGATGTAATTTTGAGATCGTAAAACGAAAGTGTCAGTCCACGAGCGTATGTGACGTGACGCAATGTTTTTTTTCCAAGCGTTTTGGCTTTGGCACCTAGTAACGTAGTCAGTACAACGCCATCTACCGAGTTCTTGGAAACTATTTTTTTTTAATACTCAAAAAGAAAACCTCTCATTCAGTTTCGTAAGAGTGAAAACTTATAAAATCATGTTATGTCCAGCAGTGGGCGGATAAATGTATCTGTAACTGAGTTTGCCCCATAGCACTGCATTTTTGAAGTGAAAACTTCTTTGGGCGCGTTGGGCATTTATTGAGATGGGAAAAACCATTGAACTCGCGCCACTGTTATCGTAAGCGACACCGCGCGTGTTCTGCTTATAAGACGATTAAAAAAATACCCGCTTCGGATGTGTTCGGCTGTCCTCGGGATGTACTCGGTTTTAATGTATATCCGATACGTCAGTGAGTGATGGCAATGGCTGTTTGTGTTTTGTTTTCACTTCTGTAAGCACTCCTGGAGTGCCACTGTTTCTTTATTTATTATTTTTTGCTTGAGTACGTATAGTTTTATTGTATTTGTTGGTATGTTGGCGTGGCTAGCTGACATATGGCAAATAATGTAACGTTCTGTGTTTCGTAAAGTCAATTACTTTGCATACCTAGTATTGTATACAATCAAGTATTTTCTAACTGAACAGACAGCTGGGCTGCTGGGGAGTTTGTTGCGCCACTTCTCCCCAGAGAAAGCACTAGAAAGTGGTGAAGCCCCCCCCCGGTTTTGTGAGACTGTCTTTTATAATTTTGACGTTCGAAAAGTGCTGATTCCCAGCCTAATTTGAATAAATGACTTTTGATTTAAAAGCAAGTGTTATTTTAGACATTTTTGAAGCACTATTACAAATTCAATCGTGAGGGGCCCGTGGCTAAATAATAACAGCCGCACAGGTCGATCGATCAGGTTAAGCTACGGCTGCCGCGGTTTGTCTGTGGATGGGTGACCATCTGTACATACCGTGACCCCTCCGTGCCTCGGAAAGCACGTTAAGCCGTTGGTCCCGGCTGTCATTCGTGGATCTTTGACAGTCGTTACTAGTCAGAAGCCCGAAAGTCTGACAACCAGTCTTATTAAAGGGGTATCGTATTACCCAGTAGCTGGGTTGTGGAGGTCAGATAGGCAGTCGCTTCATGTAAAATACTGGTATTCAGCTGCACCTGGTTAGACTGGAAGCCGACCCCAACATAGTTGGGAAAAGGCTAGGTAGATGATGATATTCGTATCGTCAGGGAAAAGATGTTTCAAGGGAGGATCACGACCCTCAGTAATGAGGAGTACGACTTGAGGAGGAGGATTACAAATTGACCGTTTTACGTAAAACTACTAGAAGACAAACATAAACTAAAATAGTTCATTCAGGGAAAACACAGAGAGAAATACATAGTGTAACTAGTTTTATTTGCTAAAAGAATGAAACAACAAAAAGAGTACTAGAAACACTAAGAGTGTAACACATATTAATACTAAAGGGTGCTTGCATAAAGAGGGTACCAGTACCATATTTTTTTTTTTTTTTTTTAAAACGTTGCCCCACCCTAGTAATTTCTCCTGTATTGTGTGTGCGTTTACAAACATTTAATCTCACATACACAAACAGCCAGACCCGGAACAACTACTTGTAGGTCATACAAATATTTGTTCCGTGCGGGAATCGAACCCGCGACACGCAGCGCAGCAGTCAATCGCTTAACCACTGCGCCAACCGTGCCGTCAATTATTTTCAGGGCGTTTGGTGTGCAAGGCAAGTCAAAGCGGCAGGCCATAGTTGCACCGTACATTGTTTTAATTCCTCCTGACACTTCTCTACATATCGCACCACCGATAAAATAGGATTAGAACTCGAAAAACTTGGATTTTTAGAAAACCGAAAACAAACTTACGGATTTGTTAATCAGGCTTTATTCTTACACTATTATTATTATGATCAAAATTATACATACTTCAAAAGCTTACAAAAAAATAGGCATAAGCTGTTTTTTTTTTTTTTTTTCCTTAAAAACAACCTGAAAATTCCTGTAAATGACTTTTTCGAGTTGTAACCCTATTTTATCGAAGGTGCGATATTTTGCTGAATATTTTGAGCTATAGTCCTTTTAAAGTTAATTGACAACAAAGTGATCTTTATTTTCGTTGAATTAAGGTTACGGTTGGGTTGCTACCACTCACAATCCTGTCAAAATCAAAGTGATCTTTATTTTTGTTGAATTAAGGTTGCGATTGGGTTGCTGTCAAAAACAAAGTGATCTTTATTTTTGTTGAATTAAGGTTGCGATTGGGTTGCTGTCAAAAACAAAGTGATCTTTATTTTCGTTGAAATAAGGTTGCGATTGGGTTGCTACCACTCTCAATCCTCTCAAAAACAAAGTGATCTTTATTTTCGTTGAAATAAGGTTGCAGTTGGGCTGCTACCACTCACAAGCCTGCCAAAAACAAAGTGATCTTTATTCTCGTAACTATAAGGTTGCTGATGAGTTGCTGACTGTCAAAGGAAAATAACTATAAAAGGACTGTACTATAAGTATTTGATAACCTTCTTCATCGTACTGATCAGTGTGCACTGTGAATGTTGATATATCTCTCTTTAGTCGGTCCCTCATGTCTGAGAATCGTGGTCAGCTTCGGAGCTGCATCTGGAGCGGATGATCCGTCTCCACCGGTTTCTGTCCAGCGCATCCCTTACCACTGTGTAAAATTTCGTGGACGATGATTCCTTCACCTGATCGGTCCATCGTGTTGGTGAACGACCGCGCGATCGTTTGCCTTGGGTGTTCCCAACCACAATTACAACCTCTGCGCACTATGTGGCCGAAATAGGAGAGAATGCGTTGCTGGCATATGGTCGACAAGCGGGTTTTTATTCGAAGCTGGATTAGGATCGATGCATTGGTGCGTTTGGCAGTCCACGGTATTCTCAACATTCGTCCAGCACCACATCTCAAATGCATCGATCCTTTGCCTTTCTCGGGCCAAAATCGTCCACGTTTCTACTCCATACAGGAAGATAGGGAATACTAGGGCTCGTATCAATCTGATCTTGGTTTTGATACCAATTCCTCTCTTCTTCCAAATGTTGCTTAAACGGGTCATAGCATTTTTGGCCATCCCGATACGCCTTTTTATCTCAGGGACACAGCTACCATCATTGCAGATTTGCGAGCCAAGGTAGATGTAGTGGTCGACGATGTTAATACCAGGAATGTTGCAGGTGACATTGTGAATGTTGATATAATTATATGTAAAGAAATGGTTAACTGTTTTACCAGTGTCTATAAATACGCGTACGCGCACGTACGATTTATAACAGAGAATTCTTTTCGGTGCGGGTTGATTATTCGTGTTCATCTTGTTGGATTGTAAAAACTTGCCTCTTTATGCAATTACCCATAAAACTCTCTACTTTATAAAAAAAACCATTAATAGAAAAAGAAAACATTCTAAATGTGAAATAACTATAAACTCACCAGGCTGTGTGTTGCTAAGTATAGTGTTGTGTAGACCAAGGTCCGGTTGCGGATACGATTGCTGGTTGAGCAACCCTAGTAGGTTGGGCCCGGACAGATTTTGTTGCTGACTGTTCAGAAAAAAAAAACAAATAATTTAGACCTTTTTGTACTTGATCTGTCTTCTATGAAGCTTTCTTCTGTAAATAGAAATGGAGAAGCACGGTTTGTATTAAGAGCGTTTACGACGTACGGCATTTCATACAAAGTTTCAAGGCCTTGTTTTTCGAAATGAACGAAATTTCGAAAATAGTGTTACAGCCAAATTAGACCGATTTTAAATTTTCCATAAAAACAAAGATTTCCAGTTATCTTTTTATAATAAGAAATTTCGAAAATATTCGTAAGTAACTTTTTAGACCTTTGTATCCTGCTTATGCGTATGAAGTTTCATTAAAATCGGTTCATTCATTTCAAAAAAACAAGGGCTTGAAAGTTTGTATGAAATGCCGTAAGTACTCGTAAACACTCTTAACAGTTTCCCGAAAAAAAGCAGTAGTTAACGTAATTACCTGTTCCTTCATTTATTTGCGAAATAAAATAAATAATAATGAATCAGAGCATAATAATTTTAATTAGAATGTTTGCCATGAGCTTTGATTGACATCTATTACAAGCTCACATTAAATCGAATCAAAAGCTCATGAAAAGCAACTTCAATATAGTCCAAAAATAGTCGTGTTACCTCGTAATCGTAATGTAATATACACGTGAGTAATCCAGAAAAATAAAATTTTTAGATGTTTATCGCAAGTATTGCATAATCAGCCTGTAATGTTCCCATTGCTGGGACACAGGCCTCGTCTCTGTGAGGGAGTGGGCCACCACCACGCGGG